>VWZW01002585.1:324442-512163 GCA_013397115.1 Edolisoma coerulescens
GTAAAGGAAGTTCTCACAGCTGGTTTTCTTTGCTTTGATCTCAGTGAGGATTTGGGTACTAAAAATAGGATTTATCTGAGTTTCAAGAACAAAAAGCTGAGCCTGGGGTCAGAGTTTGCCTTTCTGTTTGGCCTTCAAATTCTCAGTGTTCACAGAAACACAGAATAATTGAAGTTGGAAGGGACTTCTGGAGACTGCCTGGTCTAAATCCCCTGCACAAAATAGAATCCACTAGAAAGGGCTGCTCTGGATCTTGTCCAGTTAGGTTTTGAACATCTCCAAGGATGGAGAGTCCCCAAGTGGTATTTAAGCATCCTCACAGTAAAACAGTTTATTCTTATGTTTAAATGGAATTTCCTGTGCTTCCTTTTGTGACCATTGCCTTTGTCATTGTGTTTTTTCAACACTTGTCTGAGCATTACCAAGCCTGCTGTGGCCTGTGCAAGTAACTTCCCAGCTCCCACATAAGTTAATAAGGATCCAAATGTAAGTGGAGTGGCACATCAATTTCCTAAGGAGATCTATCTCCTTGGCACATGTAGTTAGGTGAAAGGAATCTTAGGTGCCCCTCTTCAGTTTTAAAATGTGTGTGTAGCTACCTTAGTTTTCCAAAGCCAGTTGTTGCTGGGTGTGCTGGTTGTTGGCACAACAACCTACTAGTCAGAGGACTCACCCAGAAAGTAGAAGCCCTGTGTTCAACTTCCTCCACAACCTGAGCCCAAACCCTTTTCTCAAGAGATAATCCTGACTGTTAGCTTATAAAGCTGGGTGAGGATGTTGCTGTCCCCATCTTTCCTAGTGCAGAAATACTTGCTCTTAGGCATTTACATAGGGAAATGAAGCCTCAAGATTAGAGACCAGAGTTCAACGATTAGGCTACAAAGTGATTGTGCAGTGAGTGAGAACACAGAATGAAGGGCTTATATGCAGAGGATGGACTCATCAGGTAGCTATGGGAGGGAACAATTCCAGCCAGAGTTCCAGCCACAGCAATCAATGCAAGACCATCAGTACATTTGTAGAGTAGACAAGCATCAGTGGCAGCAGCACAGTTGCTTGTTTTTCCTTTAAGAGGCAGAAAGGTCAGACAGGTATTACTGAAACTAATAACTGGGCCTGAAACTTATAACCTGACTATCAAGGTTTTAGTGTTCTTGAAGGGTATGCAGACTATACAAGCATCTTGATAGGTCACCTACTCCCATCATGATCAGCTATAAATCCTGGTGTTACTCTCTGATCATCAGCAGGGTGCTTACTCAGCGTAGGATAAAGAACTGCTGTGTCATGAACACCTTGAATTCCTTCCTGCCGCCCCAGACAGGTTAAGTGTAGCTCACATCACATCAGATGCATGGGACAGGATTTTGTCTCCTGTGAGAGCTGGGATTTTCAAAGGTGTTCTTTGGGATCTAAGAGCATAAATTTTGCAAATTTCCCAAAGGGACCTGCATTCATAAATGCTGTAATCTTTAGGAAATATGTCTTTGAAGTGTTTTTTCCTCCTGATTTAGAATGTTAAGTTCTAGTATCTAGACGCTGGTTTCCTTAGTGATTTGAACACCACTAATACCATTTCCACATGCTTGTCTTTTCAACAAACGGTCACTCGGGGTAAACTCCAACTTTAACTAGTGAAGGCCAGTTACTGCAGAATTACCCCTCTCAAGTCTGGGTGGGAGATGTTTATCTTAGTGATTAAGGCAATCTTCTAAACAATTTTATCATACAAACTTTTACCAATAGAAATAACTTGCTTTACAAGACATATCCCACCAAAATCCCCCCTTTTTTTTCCACACAATTAAAATAATTATCAAACCATACACATTGTTTTGTTAGAGTATTTAACACTATTAAACTACTATTAACTACTAACTACTATTAAATAGTAGTCTATTTATGTACTGATCTCTGTTACTTACTGTCAGGGTTTGAGACGAATTTGGAGGACTTACATTCACTTTGCTTCTATTCTATTAGTTTGACCTATTCAGTGATCTGCTAAGCACCAGCTATTTAAGAAGCTGTGTATGTGAGTGATGGCAGTAACTGTGTCCACATGGAATAGGAACTGTAGCCTTGCTGGAAAGGGTTGTTTACAGCAATGTTCTTTTGAACCTCATCAGGACTATGAGTTGACAGAAGATAAGAATGTTACAAATTTACTAGACTTGTAGTATTGATAGGTATGGAAATCAGCTTTCAGTAAGAGCAAGGTAAAAAAGAGTCTGAGCTTCTTTCTGAAAGAGACAAAATCTGAGGGGCCTCTGCCTCAAAGTCATGGAGAAAAGTGGAGTACAAGTTATGCCCAAGGAGTAGAGATTGGCTGAAAGGGAGTGTTGCTTCAGGAAAGATGAAGTAGAAGGAGTAAGCAAAAACTCAGAGAAAAAGGAGCAATTAGCCAAGAAATAGCAGAATAAACACTAAGTAAAATGAGGTATTGAAGTGACTTGTGAGCTCATAAAAGATTTTGAAGTGCTAATAATCACCTTGCAGTTGACAACATCTTAATATACTATAGAATCATGAAATCATCAAGGTTGGAAGAAACCTTTAAGATCATGAAGTTCAACTGTAAACCCAGCACCATCACTGTAACCCCTAAACCACTAAACCATATCACCCAGCACCAGATCCAGATGCCTCTATAGTGACCACTAATTACTATAGTGATTTCTAAAATGATTATACAACAATGTTCAAAGCATATCACAAATAAGAAAAAAAAAAGGGCCTTTTTATTTATAGACAGCTATAACCACATTTATATGCATGCTTGAAATTCCTGGGAAATGTTTATACATTTAAATCCAAATTGTTACAAGTTTAAAAGCTTAGGTTACAAGCTCAGCAGAAATGCAAGGCAGGAGCTGCTACTCAGAGAGCAACAGCTTCTGACATCCCTTGCTGTTCACAAGACCAGGCTGCTTGTAGCATCCTGGGCTGTGCGGTGACGGGATTCAGCAGGGACTTCTCTAAGTCTATTACAGTTGCTCAAGGAAGGCAAAGCCATCTATGGTACCAACATCCACTGACTGCTGGACTCAGCGGGGGTTTTGGCAGTTCAGCTGTGTAACCAGCCCACACACCCCTGCACTGGAGGTCAAAGAAGGGCAAACCCCAGTGAGTTCAGGGAATAATGTAACATAAAGGAAGCTGAACTTACTTGGATACCAGGTAAACTGGATGGTAACCTTGGTTTTAGTTACAGACAGTTGCATCAGTGCATCATCAGGTTCCAGGACTATTAACAAAGAGCAATGTCTTTGTGAGCCAGCCAGACCCACACTGGGAGATGGGGGTAGAGATGGTGGGGCAGTGCATAGCTTGGCACAACATAAAGCATAAAAATTGGCCAAATGATAAATTTTGAAGGGATTAACAGGCTTGAGCTGGCTTCCATCCATTCATTCTTACCAGATGACTGGGGATGCCCAGTGTCATGACAATGAGCATACAGGGACCAGTAATGAGAATCACATTAGAAGAGAGATTTAACTACAGCTGAATATTGCAACTGCTATAGTATGCTTGTGCTGTGATTTCAATTGATTGCTGCATCACTCTGCTAAATTAAACTGCCATGTAATGCCAACTATACCAAATAAGTAAATTTGATATTAAACACTCCTCATGTGGAGTACCTAAATCACCTGGTCAGAGGGTATTGGACTCTGACAAGCCGCCAAGAAGTAAATTTTTCATCTATAAGGTGTAGGATCTTTTGAGTCCTGCTGACTTGTGAACTGAGGAGAAGCTATGATCTGGGAGCTGCTACTAATTGTCAGAGATGTAAAATACTGGAACTTGCATTTCACATGAAGCTTCCAAAGAAGTGGTGGGCCCATTCTGAATAGGAAACAGTGGTATTGCAATACAGGACCACAATTCACAGCTTGAAATAAGAGGGAACATATATTAATGCTCCCTTTACTGTAACAAATTAATGACTCGTGTTCAAATGTGTCTGCATCTTACTGGGATTAGAAAGGTGGAATGCAATGCCAGTGTCCTCGAAACCCTTCATAATAGTTAACAGGTTTATGCAGGGACTGCTCTCCTTAGATTCAATGGGAAACTTCTCCAGAACAGTTATAATCACAGAGGATAAATAATGTGAACAATGTCCCAGTGAGAAGTCTGCGACTACCAGAGCTGCTCCAACTGGCCAATAACGACAAGAAGTATAATTTCCTTATTGGTTTGGGTAATTCCCTAAGTAAAAAGTGTCTGTCTTTCCTACTATTTTAAAAAATTTTAAAGAAAAAATTTCTGTAGTCAAAGCAAACAGGCAAATACCAGATGTGGATGCCAGGTGACCTGCACAGATGAAACAATATTTGAGAGTAGGTCTTCATAATGCTACCAGCTGGTGGGACTGGCTTAGATTCTGTGATTTTATGTCTTTTGCCTGACTGCTGAAAAAGACAAAGAGCAATTACTTACCTTCTTTCTAGTATTTAGAGTTCATATAGCCTTGTCCATATATATTCTGCAGCTATTGCCACAGTTACTGGCAGAAGGTCCTGAGCTGTTCCGTAAGTGAAACAGCTGTATCAAATTCAAACTAAGAAGCCACACTAAAGTTTATAGTCTGTCTCTATGCATAGAAATAGCTAGGATATCTGCACGCACATACACACAGAATACAGTTCCATAATCTCTCCTTCTTATGAGAGTACTCATAAAAAGCAGCAGAAGTGTTTTTTCTTTGCTAAAATGCACAGTAAAGTATCTTGTGATGCCTGAGAGAGCTGTTTCGGAGCACACATTCATGAAAGGTGGTACATACATTTCAGCTGACATTGCCTGATCCTTAAATAGGTCAGTAAAGACAGCAAACAACGCAAAAAATTTCTATACAATGACATCTGAAATGTACAGAGAGACAATTTCTACATAGATTTGTGGTTTGAGGAAGACAAAAGAGGTGGGAATTTGTTGGTTTTAAATGGCAAAATTTCTTTAAAAAACCCCAGACCTTTAGAATGTTACAAAGAAGGTTAGGTTGTATGAACATTATGAAAGAGAGAATATGGTGGAGAAATAGTGTTAAAAGACCACCAAACTTTTACTCTGTTGATTTATCACTGACTGCAGTAAATGCTGCTAAGCAAAGCTTCCTTAAAAATGCAGTGTGGGATTGAAAGCCCTATCTCCCCTCCATGTTTATTCATACTTGCACCTACCTCTAAAAATATGGAATATATTAAAAAAACCTGATACAGCCAGAGAGAAAGATAAAATACATCAGTTTAACAGCAGACACACTTGAAGAATCACTTCACACAGGTCCATGACTGCAAATTCAAGGAACTCTTGTGGAAGAGAAATACTTATCAAATAAACAAGAAGATAGGTAGAAACCATAAGTGTCTACCTATTGAAAATATGCAGCTTCTGAGAAGAGTTCAGACGATTTCCTAGAAAGGGGTAGCTAAGGATACAAATCTCTCAGGACTGACCGACATCTTTTACAGTTCCTGTCAAACTGATTTTGTTAGCAGATATGATAGATTATAAGAAGTGGTGGTAACCTAAGAGATTTTCTCAGGCAGTTTTGGTATTAATAACCTACTATACTCACTGATGCAATGTAACTTTCTGTTTCTTGTGGGTGTCTGAAAACTTCTGATAAAATAATAACAACAATAACAATAATATACAACTTTAGGACTGATAACAGAACTATTTTGTTTAGGCTGAATTGCATAAATACTCAAAAAGTAAGACACTGTCTGCTACATATGGCATCTATTTTTTCTTGAGCTCATCCAGGAAAGGATCTCCTGATTTTTCCAGAGTTCTGTATGAATTGTGTAGGTGACTAAGTGTCCTGGTTCCAGCCAGAACAGGGTTAATTTTTGCAGTAGTCAAGAGGGGGCACAGTCCTCTAGGACATGGAGGTTATTCTAGAATGCCTCATGTAATTTTCTGGGTATGGGGGAAGGGAGTCTTTTGTTCTTAATACTGCTGCTGTTACTGGTTGTTTTCTTATCTCATTGCTGTTCCCAGTAAATTGTTCTCTCAACCTGTGACCTTTGCCTTTTGTGCCCCCAGATCTCCTCTTCAGCCCTCCACAGGGAGGAGGGGAAGGGGGAGTGAGTTAACGACAGCCTGGTTTGGAGAGTCTCAGTGGGAGCACTAAACTGGGGAGTGCCATTCCTAAACCAGAACACCAAGGAATCTATGAATCTTTGGAACTAGAAATAGTGATATTGATGTCATCAATACTGAGCTAAAGGCAGACCCAACAGTTTGTGCTAAATAGGCTGTGCCCTTGCTTTCAGAACTTGTTTCTTTCAAAGCAGGGGTGCTTTGGTGAATCAGAATTCCTACTGGTGGATCTGTTTTGGTAAAGCTGAAAAAGTAAATATTGATAAAGAATGTAATATTTGACCATACTTCCACAATCAAATTGTGAATTTTCATGTTTGTTAGAGCATTTATTATTTGCTTATAACTTCTACAACAACATATCAAAAAAGTAAAAATAGAAGCTATGAAGTATTTGGCCAACACCCTTTTCCTTGTTACCATTTGAAAGTATTAAATACTAGCATATTAAATATCCTCATCTTACCAATACTGTATCGCTTGGCCTTTGTAGAGGTTATGAATTTTTGAGCTCTTGATACCACCTTTCCTTCTGGTTGAACTATGGTCAAAAAATATTATTTGCTGCTCAGTGATATATCATGGGCACAATACATGGTCAAATAATTTGTTTACTTCCTAAAAGGTCCAAAAAAAATATTTATTCTCAATTTCTACTATTTTATGTAAATTTATTTTGATGCACCATAATCCAGTAATAAAAGCTCTTGTCAATTGGAAATAATGAAAATGCTTAGTTTTTGTAAAAGAGGCTGTTTCTTCACCTTGTAATGGACATGTCCATAGAATAGTATCCTTTTCAAAGTTGCCTTTATTTGACCGCAAATGGTAGAATCTATAATACTGTAAGTATTTCTTTTTTATAGCAAAGGACTAGCTCTGGACTGTGTGACTGCTGTCAAAAATCTCTAAATAGCATCCAAGGTATTCTTTTAAAACATTTTCTTACTGATCATTTAAATTGTCAGCAAAAATGAATAGTAAATGGTACAAAAGGATTGTATTACTGGATGATGGCTGGTACTATGTAAATTGATTCAGCAGGTATAATATTCTGATGATGCCATTGTCAGCAGAATACTAATGGTCAGGAACAAAGTATGCAAAGAGGATTTACCTATGCCAGTACAGGTAGTAGAGCACTGCACCTCATGGGACGGAGGTGACTTGTAGAGTACCCCAGTCTTTGCATTCTGTATGTTTGTTTTCAAATTATTCAAAACTGAATTGGAAAGGAATGAAAAATAAGGTGATGAATGTCACTGATGATTCTAAGCACAGTACAGACTGTGTCTGACTATGTGGAGTTGCAGAGGGATGTCATGGTATCATGAGACTGATTATAAGAGGGCAGGTGAAATTCAGTGTGGGTAAGTGAAAAGGTGTAAGTCAGAAATATATTTTTTCATACACAGTACTGTGTGCCCATGCAGCAACACCGAGCTGTGTCCCAAGGATGAGGTGAACACTCAAAGCCCTCTGCACCAGGCAAGTGTAACCTGGCCACATAGGCCGGATGAAAAAGCCTTTTCAAGCACACTCAGTTTGGAGAGAACTGAAGAGTGGCTATAAATACAGAGGTCAAATCATTCTCTTTGTGGTAGAATGGGGACTGGTACTACAGGATTCATAGTTAACTCTTACCTGAATTTTACTCTGACAGCATTGCTGTTGTCACACAGTCCAGCTTATACATTTAAAATGTACATACAGCTGTATATATGCAATGGCCTGGCATTTCTTCATACAGTAAGGACATTTTTGATTCAATTCCTTACAGAAATCAAATCTTCTTGAAGTTGTGTACAATGACAAGTAAACTGTTCCTTGTCATTATAAACCTATCCTCAATTAAAGGATATTTTACAACCCTTATTTGAATTTTTTTGACAGCTGACCTCCACTGATTTTAAAACATTCAGCTTCTTTATTTCCAGCCTATCAGACTTTGACTTACTCAAAAGAGTTAGATGCAAAGCTCCCAAATGATCACAGTACAAACTGACAACACTTGCTGTTAGTCTCAGACCTGGCATATGTTTCCAAACGTACAAAACTGAAATACAGGCAACAAATTAGAAATAAATAATCACATGAAGAGAAGACAAAAGTTGTGCTGCTTAAGATGATACAGAGCAGAATTGAGGTTCAGTACTTCAATCAGATCTCTTGCTTTGGCATATGCCTAAAGAAATACTTTCCGAACAAATAAGCAAGGGGAAGAAAATAATCTTTTCAGAGCAAAATGAGAAGTTAACAAAATAGAATGTTTTTTCCTAAGATACCTGAAAAGATACCATGTACATTATCCTGCAGTGGTCATTGGAGTGGATACTTACATCTAATAAATTCAAGAAGGTTCTACAAGAAAAAAGGGCTTTGTATCTGTATACTTATCTATAGATTGGAAAATGTAGGTCTCAACTCAAAGCACAGCAAAAATAATGGTGAAATTCCCATTGATTTCAACAATCTTTTATACACAAGAAGAATTTCCTTCGTCCTAAAGCATTGGTACACACCTCCCTCAGTGAAATTTATGTATGTACACTGACCTTGATAGGTTTCTTTTTATAGTAGAGGAGCAGTGAGCCAAATGGATTTTGATTCTCACAGAACTTTCACTACACAAAGTAATGACACATTTTATTCTCCTTCATGGCAAAATATAGTACCAAAACATTCAATTAAAATCAGCGCTTGGATAGGTGAATCACTGTTCTGTCACAGAAAGTGACTTCTAAAGAGTTCTCTCTTTATACAGGCTAACTACTTTTTGTCAAGTGAAGAGATTAATTAAAAGACAGCTGAATTAAATCTATACTTTCCTCATATCATCTATATAAGCCAATGTTATCCTACTATGTTATATTTAGCATACTACAACAAATGGAAGGGGAGAAAGGACAGTCTCTCTGTCAAGATTCAATATTCCATACAGTGACAATACACGAGTTATTTAATTACAGCCATCTGCATTCTGTAGCAGATGAACAAGGAATATATGGTATATGACTGATGAGCTTGCTATGTCCTTTGATGACCTCTCAGCAAGTAAGCATGACTGCTCATGCTTAGCATGGTCACAGACTACACTTTCCTTGTTTATGTGTTGGTATCACTGTAATACTTTGCCTGGAGCCTGCTGCTCTTCAACTAGGTGAAGGATTGTGCTTGATTCTGCCAACTACACAACTAATAAAGCATATTACTACTGCTTTCTACAGATCTCATCTCTTTATCAAGTATTCTAACCTGGAACTTCACTCAGAGCTTACTAACAGGAAGAATTACTGTTTCTGTACGGAACCTGTTCATGGTAAAACAGCATTAACAAAGTATGTGTGAAGAGTGGGTAATGCAGGAGCTTTTTCGTGTAGCTGTCATGCTGTGCTTCATGGCAAAAGGAGGTTTAAATTCTGCACCTGCCTTAGGGAAGAAAAAGCTTCCCTTACCGCTCATGAAGGTGACTGAGTGACTGTACACACATATTTGCTTTTACAATTTTTTTGTCTTCAACACTTAATAATTGAAAACAATTGCCTCCATCACTAGATAGCCACACCTGTTAAATAAATAGTCACTCTGAAAGCAGAGACTGCTTTCTAGTTAATTAATATTTTTTGAAAAGAGTACCTGTCTACTTCATCAAGTGTAAAAGTGCCATTTATTTTCATAATTGTCTGTAAACTACTGTGCATAGACTAAACTGATTGAACACAGAACCTAATTTATAAAGAAACCTCTCCCTGTTGAATGGAGATTTCTTTGTAACAAAAAATGATTTACAGACAGCTTCCTCAGTAATTTCTACAAAACCCTAAAATAAAGGATTTCCACACTAAAGATCAGTTTCTGCTGATGGTACTGCTGCTGAATAACTATTATTTTAGAAAGTTTCATAATTTAAATGTGACCACTGACAGAAATGGTACAAACCCTGCAAAACAGTGAGTCCAGTAATTGAAAATGCCTGAAATTAATAATTTTGAGCTTGGTTCCTCTGAAAGTTCCTCTGGAACTTTGCCAAAACAGTTATAACAGCAGATTTGGACCCCTTACATCTTTACTTTAATACTTAAGGGGGAAAAAAAAAAAGAAAAGGTTACTTACACTCAAATTCAAAATTACTTTCTTTGTATACATACCTCATTTCCATAAACAGAGAGAAATTACTATGTGAAAAAGCATTCCATGTGGCAAAAGTCTGGTGTTTAGAAATACAAACCTTGGAAATATGGGGCTCCAGTTTGTGGCCTTCTATACTGCAAATAGCAACCATGGACTTGTGCTGAAGAAAAATAACACATTAAGCATCAATAGGTAGTAGTATAATGGCCCTGCAACTATTGTACAGACTACCAAGAAACTAAGAGTAGACTATACTTAAGATAGGAATGAATTTAAAGTCAGGAGAAGGCAAAAACTACACGTGTGTTGGAGAAGGGAAGCTGGAAATAAAAAAAAGCTTCTTTTTCTCAAGAGCTGAGTAATGTTGTTTGCCATGAGCTATCCGGGAAAGGCTCCTCATCCCTCCCAGCCGTGCCAAGTGTCGCAGCTGTGCCTGCATGCAGCAGCAGGTCTGTGCACTAGGCGGGGCTGCAGAGCGAAACGATCATTCTATGAAAAATAAAAATAAATCAGTAGTGATTGAATCTCTTTGGCATAAAAATAAATCTATAAATCATGCAAGTTAACTTTCAGGAAAATATAATAACAGGCAAAATGAACGGTTAATTGTATTTGGATATAGCTAGATCACTTAAAAACTTCTCAAGGCAGGAAAGATGGAATCTGGTCAGCACTCCAAAAAGACCTCCAAGGAAATAGCACATGAATTATTCCCCTAGTCAGGAACCGGAAATCTCTGAACATAAACAAATAGCAGCAGCACCACCACCATCCCCCTCTGGAGATCTAATTATTCTGACTATACAGAAGATCAAAGCTTTGTTCATTCTGTTTAAAAACATCCCTTTGCATTCTTATAGGAATATTCACTGGTAACATCCCGGTCAAATTCAAGTAGCTGCAACTAAACTCCAGGGTTACAATTCAAAGTTGCTTGGCCTACCCTAAAATATGCACTCATTCTTTTCTGGGCAATGTATATTCAGTACATCCATTTGTCTGGAAGTTTTAGCTTCTAGCTTCCCACTACATACTCTGCTTTCCACTACGTACTTGTTTCTATGCTGCAACTCACCTCTTTGAAATAAACAGCTGCCATCTGCCACTATTCACCTCACCCTAAATTAGCTATCATCAAGTTTCTTAATCTAGCACTGACCCTCAAAATACTGTATCAGGAATGAAGGAATGAGAGTGGATGAAGCCATATTTAAACATGTAATTTCTCTTGTAATGCTCTCTAATTCTGAGAGACTTGCAAAGATGCCTAGTAGACAAGACAAAGAATAAATGACAGGCAGGGTATCTCCACAGGCCCACAAGAGCTGTGGCAACATGGAGAATTAGTGAAACAAGTGTGTCAGCACTGTCATTAAACCTAGTTTTCAACTCATGCTAATCACGTATGTACTGGGAAAAACTGAGTGCCACCTGTCCTCTTTCATTTTAAAATGGAAGATGCAAGAATGGGTGTTTTTCATTATTTCTTTGTTGGGAACAAGTCCTGCAGAGTTATACATCAGTAGAAGTTTCCTTCTAATTTCCGTATTATTCTCCTCATTTACGCTATATAAATAATAGCTAGTCTTTTTAGAAAAATACATGTTTTACCTTGAGAAGTCTTCTGGTATTCTTTCATTGCAATTAAACTGGTCAAATGCTTTAGAGACTTCATAGATGAATAACTGATTGAATTGGTTAAATTCCTGGTACGCACCTTTTTTTTCCTTGAAAGCAGACATGCTGTAGCAATTCTGGGATCATAGAGGCCATAATCTTAATGAAAATAACTTCACATACATCATTACTTTCAGTCTAAAGTTAACATATGCAAGTTACATGTTTTACGCAAAAAGACAAATTTGTGAGTGGAGAACACTGAGGATCAAATTGAAAGTCATAGGTTGCAATTAATCAAAGGTGACAAATATGTATTTTCAAGGTGGAGATTTAAGTTTCATAACCAAAATCAGGGTGCAAGACTGGTAACTGCTGAGCTTGTTGCGGCGGGTGGAGATGGTATGGGGTACCGCATCCTTCCGAAGGTGTCCCCAACACGGAGCCGTTCGGTGGCCACCTCCCACGCACACACTCAATCACACTCACGCCTGATGGTACTTGCAACAGGTCGACGGCAAAGAGTCAGGAAGGGTCCTTCGCATGGGGTTCCACAGGAGAGGTTTATTTCAGCCACGCACTTGAAGAGGACCATGAACAAAGAACAGTAGAGGACCCTGATTGATATATGGGGTTGAGGAGCCAATGGTCTGAGGGCCAGGGGATGGCACAGAGGTGTGGCCAGGGTACTGGGGCCAATAGGGAACCACTGGGGCAGTGGTGAGGGAACAAAGGCCCAGGAGGGAGTGGGGAAGGGAGAACTTTCTGGGGCAGGGACATATAAGGAAGAAAGGGGCAGGGAAGCCAACAGTCCAACTGGGGGAACAGAACTGGGGTATGTTAGCATTATAAAGCAAAGACTCTTAGGAGAAGCTGTTTCATTCTCCCTAACTTTCTAAGGGGGTGTCACGGGCCACCACAGAGCTTGCTACTGGTGCAGAAAAGAAACTGTAATGTAATCAGTGCCATGGCAGGCTGAATTCATGCTCAAAATATCCCCAAAGGCTTCTGACTATGGAATCACAGAATGGCTGGAGTTGGAAGAGACTGCTGAAGGGCATCTGGTCCAACACCCCTGTTCAAGCAGGACCACCTTGAGTTTGTTGCCCAGGGCCACGTTGGGATGCCAAGTCCAACAGCAAGTGCATGTTTCCAGTTACATTTTTCATAGAAAAACTGTGTGACAAGTACATGACTGAACATAAATTTTGAGACCACTTATTACCAGTCACATTTAATTAAGTAAATCTGTTCAGTTCAGTGAATTGCATGCTTCAGTTCAAAAATTTTGTAAATCACAAAACACAAACTGGTTTGTGTAGTAACTTCTCTCAACAGACTAAATAAATCTTTAATAATACTATTACTTCAATAAAGAATGGGCATATAAAAGAAAATCCATTATTCTATGCCTAAGAAAATCTACTTTTTAAATGACACGTAGTCATCACAAAAATTGAAACAGTAGCTGCCTTTCAAATGTGCATTAATGTACATTAAGGTTACTAGCACAGAAAAAAATACGTTCCATTTTAAATTTGCTACTGGTAATGCCTCCCTGATACCCAGATCCCCCTGAGAATAAAGGCTATTGACTCTGTCTCCTTTCACCCCTTGGACTAGCAGTCTTGCCTCAATGGCTTCAGTCACTACGGAGCTGAAATTCACCTGCATTTCGCTTCTGACCCTGTGAAGACCAGCAGCAGCAGTTTAAAAAGGTTGATAGCCAGAGCTGGCTGCTGCCAATCTCTCCTCCTGGGGAATTAACACATCTCATTTCACCTTGGAAACAATAAGATGTGTGCCCGCAGACAGGTGAATGGAGGGGTCAGCAGTGTCTGAAGCAGCCCTCACACATCTGCTTGTAATAATCTGTTCATATTGTTAATTGGTATGAGGTACGTTATTCCCTCTGAAGGACTTATGGCAGGTTTTGTACACTCCAGGCCAGAGGAGCAATGAACAAAGTCTAAAGAAAATAACTAACACCCCTATTTTTTGAAGATGTAATTTCTTTTAGAAGTATCCATATTTATCCTTCTATAGACAGTGAGTAAAGATCACAGCATCAGTCAGCTCTGAATACTTAGCATTTTCTCCTTCTTACAGAACAGGGAGCGAAGTATGGACAAGCAGGTTACTGTTGTAATACACTGCTGACATGACTGTACTTCTACCAGCTGGCCAAACACAAACCCACAGGAAAGCCTTATTCACAGGCGATGGTATCAGCATACCTAAATTTCTCCTCTGCCCTCCCAAGTTGCAAAGGAAAGAGCTTCAAATACAGGGTAATAAAACCAGGAAATAATTGGTCATCTGTGGCAAACATTCTGGAACAAAGTGCAAAATGAGGAAGTTCAACAGGTGGAAGCAGAAACTGAAGGAACAAAACCAGTAGTGACACTACTGCCCTGTATAGCCAATATATGGCCTGTGCATATTAATGTATACATTTGTATGTATACATACATAGAAAAATAGATATTTATAAAACATCAGAACAGCCCCTTAAGTCAAGAGGACTGTGAAAGTCACAACAGCAGTAAGTCTTCTACAATTCTCACAACATATGCATTAGAACAACTTAACATCTCTACATTACAATGCTCAGCTCATAGATTTAATAGTAATTGCAAGTAACACTAGCAAATATGTTAAAGTATTTAAAAAATGTCAGCAAGCTGAGTTCCAATGCGCTTGAGAAGCAGATAGGCTCAGTCTGATGGTGAAAATGAGATACCGTGGTGAAAACTATTGTCCCTAATTCACCTAAAAATGTCTCCGTCATAGCCAGGAAAAGACTTTTGATCTCAGAATTTCAATTTCTGATATCCCACACTGATCCAAAGCACAATGGTAGTCTGTAAAAAGGTTTTTATGTATTACAGAACTTGTTGGCTCGCTCTCTCAAAAATAAGATCATGTTGTCATTATGATACCAGTATATTATCAGTGTAGGAGAACAATGCTTGCCAAACATAGTGTTACAAAAGCAATGATAAGCCAGTAAAACATGACAACTAAAATAAGCAGTAGAAAGTTGTACTTAGTAAGGAAAATTGCCACTTAAAACAGCAGAAAAAATATTTGAAGAGAAAAAATAGAAATAAAGGAAGCTTTTATATTAAAGAGAATTTTAATTCAAATGAAAGAAATCACTAGTTATTATAATAAGAATAATCTTCTAAGTTTAGTTCTCACCAGAAAGTTAATCATGAAAAAACCCAGCAATCACTGGGAAGTATAAAGAAGGTCGTAGCACAGTCCATACTGCCAAACCAATTTCTTAGTCTCAAGGAAGCTGCGAGAGCTTTCCAAATACTTACTGTAAATAGCACGCTCCTTTCCTATCACAGAAATCTAAAGGTCAGTGGTGTCCCCAGGTCTAATCTCCATAAGTTTCCATAAAATAGTTCTGGCTGACTTTTTATTTTCTAAATTCCTTGCTACTATTGGGTGCTCTCTTTGCATTCCCGAGGCCTGAATTGCTTAGCAGCAGCAGAAGTGCAGCTTCAGAATAATATATGCTTCCCCCCCAAACTTAATCTAAAGGATCTGATGCTGACAGAAAAAAGGGTTTGTGTAAGTTGATATTTGTGATAATGAGTTCTTATATTGCCGTAGGTTTTTAAGAAGTGCAGATTTGTTCACTGTGAAATGGGTCATGGCCAGCAAGCATATTTCATAGAATCAAATGCAAACCTGTAATTGGTAATTCTCACTGTTCTGTGCGT
Source organism: Edolisoma coerulescens (assembly GCA_013397115.1). Lineage (NCBI taxonomy): Eukaryota > Metazoa > Chordata > Aves > Passeriformes > Campephagidae > Edolisoma > Edolisoma coerulescens. The sequence goes on from VWZW01002585.1 coordinate 340,048, forward strand.
CTTTAGGACTGGTGGTCTAACAGTGAAAGGTTGATCACTCATGGTCAATCCGTCAGCATCCAGCCCCCCACCCTATTCGCTAAACATGGATGACATCTGGAAAATTTGAGACATCTGTGTTTTAAGAAGGATTTGGCTTTCTCTCAACATACTTTTTCATCATACTTGACCTTGCAGTAAAAGCCTAGCAGCAAATCTCATTTTGCAAACATGGAACTCAGGATCACTGTAGACTCAGCCAAATGAGAAAACAAAGGTTAAGGAGATACATTTCTCTTCAAATACACTTATTTCCAGAATTAGCAGAGGCAACATGGGAAGCGCTTGGCTTAGTGCATCCATTTAAAAAGGAATTTTTTTCCGAGTTCATTCTAGTGCTAATAAGTGTTTCTCAGCTAATGCTGGAATCATCATTAGATGGGGGAGAGAAAACTTTCAGAATGTCCTAGGTGAACTTCATTGGCCCAGTTATGTTCTAACCGTTCTATAATTCTGTGTTAAAATGGAAAGAATTTTTTTTGCAGTGAAGTCTTTGAAATTTATGAACCCTCAAACCCCCAAAGGAAATGGCATATTACTATTATCTCTTATCTTAGATTCTAAGTTCTCTAGGAAATGCATTGCCTCTTTATTGTGTGTCTTTAGCTGAAACTTGGCAGAACAGAGGCCTGCTGCCTGCCTGGCCCTCATCTGTGACCTTTGGGTCAGTCAAGGGAGAATTTGCCATTGGCTTCAATGGGCAATAAATGAGACTCCTCAGTAATAGCAAATATGATCCTTAGGGAGTAATACCTGAAAAGAGAGTCTCAATAGGTTCTAAATGTTTATTTCCAGGATAAAAATGATTGAAAGTGTCTCTCATGTCAATCTGGATGCTAGAAAGACAGAGAAGTCAATGAGCCAACCCAGAAACCATCTGTTTTGCACATGTGTATGTGAATTGTTGGAAGCACAGGGCCATCAGTCTTCCCTTTCAAGTAGCATGGAAACTCATTTTTTTTAACAAATGAAATGGCATAACTAAGCCATATTTTTAAACTGTACTTTCCTTGGACATATAAATTAAAATTAATACCATCCCGACTGTACATTTTGTGACCTTAAAAGGAGAGAATTGCTTTTCAAGGAAGATCAGGAATTCATTCTGCCAAGTACTATTAGAAATGGGATGGAAGGCAAGACACTGGCTTAAAAGCCTTCCTGGACAATGGGGTAAATTTGAACTAGCCTAATGCAGTCTGTGTATCTCCTTTAGGTAAGATAAGGTGGGCTGGTACAGAGAAATATTTCCCAATTGATGTCTGTTCTGAGGTAGGTCAGAACAGTGATTAAATCTGTGTGTTTCCAGCTCATCAGACAAATGCATCAGATGGCTCCTTACCAAAGACTCTGTGGACACCATAATCCAGTTCCATGAATTACAAATCAAAGAGACTCCTTATTCAGACCCTCTGCAATGAGGGAAGCAGCAGGTTCTCTCATCTGACTGAAGGCAGCAACATGTGCTGAAATTGCCAAACCAATTTGAGAAGGCCTGATTCCCTTTGAATCATCTGTAAGAGGATATAGGGCTACTTATTTACCTATAGGAATTGCTTTTGTTGGTCGACAACTCCCTAATAGTGGTTATTTCTGCTTTCAACTTTGGCAGTCCCTAGAGTGGCGCTGGTACCATGCAACGCCATTCCCCATTTAAGAATGAAGCTAACAGCAGTTTGCTAAGCCCACAGAGCCCAGTGCTGCTCAGCACCACATCGAGGGGGGACATGCGGCCCCTGAAGGAGCGGAGGTGGCTTTGGCAGCCCTGATGCGTGCAGTGTTTCGTGGGCCACACCTGGTCCTGCCGCCTCAGACCAGCACCAGCCACTGCTGGCTTGAGTTCTGCTCTGGCCCCGTGCTCGGTTTAACAGATAATAACGGTATTAGAATAAATCAAACTCATCGCTCTTAGTCTTTATTTCCCCCACAAAAAGAAAAGAACAGTCGAGGAGCTTGGGAACAACCTGTGAGCTGGCTCGGGACTGCGTTGATGTGCGTGCCTGGATGGAGTCGGTGCTGAGGAAGGGGACGGGTAGTTGTACTTCCAACTGACCGCCACGGGGCGGGGGAATTAAATCTGCCCTCAAACCTCCCGGTTTATCCGAGGTGTGAGACACGGTTTCTGACAGTTCTCCACAGCAGCCACTGCGCGGCAGGAGAGATCAAGAGGATGGTTTATTTTCTGCGGCGGGCGGCCCGGGAGGAGCGCAGAGCGCGGCCACCGGTGTGGGACGGGCGCCATCTTGTCTCGGTGCAGGCGGCGTGTGGGGACTCGGGGGCCGGGTACCGGCACCGGCGGGGAGAGAGCCACGGCCCGCGGCCCGGGTGTGCCGCTGGCTGCTGGCTGCTGGTGGTTAACGTTAGCGGGGTGAAAGGACCCGGGGCAGGCAGCTCACAGGGGACGGGCAGAGGCACAGGCTGGCCCTGTCGAGGGCGGTGGCCCCGGCCTCGCTGTCCGCCTCACAGAGCGGGGTGGCGCGGGAGTCGTGCCCGGGGCAGCTCCGCCGTGGCGGCTGCGGGCCCGGGCGAAGCTGGTTCTGAGCAGGAGCTGCCGGGATGCGCAGGACAGCTGAATATAAAATTAATCCCCTCAACAGAAGATAATAAATAAAACTCCAGGGAGTTCCTCTTTGGCACAGCGAGAAAAATTAAATGGCTTTCCCCCTCTTACAATTCAGCAGACTAGGGAGCTGTATTCGTAGCAAATACTAGATTTTCTGAAAAACGTGCTCTCAGAACATAGCAATTATTAACAAAAATGCCACTTAATAAAAAATGTTTTCCTGAGACCCAAAAACAATACAAAAAATGACTACGTGTGTTGTTGCTGCAAAATTGAGACAAAAACCATAGTTGTGAAGTTACATTTCCATTTAAAATTTGATTTTTCAGGTGATGCATAAAAAGAAATTAAAATAAACTGTTTTGTTTTGGATTGACTAAAATGTTTTCCGTTCTACCCAAACCAGAATTATTTTCCATTTGTTTAGTTTGGCCACTGAAGTGAGAAGCGAGTATGTCATTATCCACACACAACAGCAGGAAAGACATCTGAAGGACAAACAGGGTTTTAATTAGCTGTATTTAAGATTGACACTGAAAGCAATTATAGTCACAATATATATGTCCTGGCCAGGTGTTTAAATAAAAAATGCTTTTTTTTTTCTTTCATTTTAATTTTGAATTAGATACTGAAAGCTTCAGGAGCGAGTCAGTGCCTCTTTGAATTAATCACACGCATATAGAGGAAAGATGGCACTGGCTCAGTGTGCTTGTAGACAACAGATGTAAACATAGAGTTGGGTATTACAAAATCAAAGAGAAATATGATTGTTTATGATGTAGTGTGTGTAATAAGCTACAGTCTCAGCCATTTGCTTAAGTATTGACATACTGAAAGACAAAACCATACCAAAACAACCCAAGCCTACATCACTTGAAAGAAGTCATTGTGCCAAAATACACTTGAGGCGATACCAGACTGTGTTTAGACAACGGTGTTGAACATTACCATGGAAACAATTGATGTTGAAATCCAAGACTACAAAAAAGCAAAAGCACAAAAACACCCATATGGATTTGCAAAAGTTTCAAGAAACATGATCCAAATTTTAAGCAATTGGTTTTTGATATAAACTCAGGAAAATTAAAAATTTAAGGAATGCAAATAGAACTATTCACTCCTTATTTGCTCGTGTGGGAAATGTTTAGGAATTCTGTAATGGATCTGTGCCTTATACCTTGCTTGGAGAGGACATATGTCTTGCAAACCAGTGCAACATTTCAATGGCCAAAATCTTTGTCTCCCGTTTCTCCTGGCAGTCTTACAGAGCTATGATATTAGTTCTGAAAGGTAATATGCATATAGCTTGGCTTTTATAAAACATGTAGAATGTATTTCCACGAATGTGGACATCAGTCTGAGTGGGGCTATTTGCTAAAAACTTTGAGCTGGCCTGCATAAGACTCTTAAGTCCCTCACTTCTACAAGCAACACCTTTGCACTTGTTACAGGTTAAACAGGTTTGCAACTAAACAGGAAAGAACTGTAAGAAAGTTTAATGTTGATCAACTGAAGATATTGTTACTGCAAGAAATTACTATGATGAGACTGATCCTGCTTCTTGGACACCTGATTCTCTGGCTAAACTTGAAGAGAGAGCTTTGGGTGTACATGGAATGAGGAAGCAAAATCCATGTCAGAAATGGCCAAATGGAACAAACAGAAGATCCTAGAATAAGGAAAAAACCCTAAAAGTGATGCAAATTTACTGAATTCACAATGGGCTATTTATTCGTGTGATCTTTATAGATAGCCTTCTTAAACTGGTAGTCTTTTGAGACTGGTTTTCATTGTGCACTGCAAAGTGAAAAACAGAGAAGCACTTAATAAACAGGCATCAGTCTGTACCAAATTTCTGCTCATCTATTCAGTTACAGCCCGCTTTTGGAGCTATAGAATTTGACAGTGAATCTAGATTTTTCCAGGTACCCTGCCTTCCCTAGCCTATGGAGCAGTTCATCAGCCTAAAGCATGATACCAGCTTGATACACTATTCTTGTCAAGAAGTTGAAGGAGAAACTGTTCATTCCATCGTATCTGAATATCCAAATGTCTGCACTATTAGCTGGTAAAGCTTTGATTTGGGGACATAGAAGAAAAAACCTTTCAGTGCTCTTATGGTCCTGTGCCAAAAAATGTGCAAGAATGACAATTATATGGGGAATTGTTTCTTTCCCAAGAGGCTGGAACAGCCCCAAATGTAATTTCTTTGGCATATATCTTCAGGATCAGCATTTGTTTTGTGACCTCATTCACCTAAGGGTGTTACAAAATGTATCTCAGTGTTATTATATTTATTATATATTTATTATATTTATTATATATGTATTTCATTATATTATCTTAGTGTTATTATATTTAATGAAGTGATAAGATTGATGCAAAGCTTAGTTAGGGTTTGGCTCTTTCACTTGCCAAATGATCCAGGACTTGCTATCTGAGGCACAGATGTGCATCCAACGCCAAGGGTGGGCTGATGTTTTCTGCTAGACGTAGCATTCTGTACCACTCAGGGAAGGGGTGCCTGGTTTTCTTGTCCCATCATCTCCTACCTCGCCTCTGATTCATCTTCAGAATCTGTCTTTGCCAGCTGCCTTGTGAGAGCAGAACCTGGAAATTTCTGGCTCCAGACACTACTAGTGGCCCCCTTGTATGTTTTTCTGATGAGTGCAAGTTTGCATTTTAAACAGGAGATTGACTTAGTCATAAACCTCTCACGTCAGAGTGTTAATAGAACCTTAATCCTTTCCCATGTTGACAGGTCATGGCAGTATATCACCAGGCAGGCTCCAAGCCCTACACATACCATTCTATATATGTCTTACCTGAGCACTCTTCTGGGAGCATTTCTTTGCAGACTCATGTCTATAAGAAAAAGCACTGAGCATTGACCCACACTAGCCTTGTTATTTTGAAGATATGTGTGGTTTGTCTTTTTTGGGAGCTGTGTAGATACAGCCACAATTACCAGATACAGAGAAATACTCACACTGCAGTGATCTGTTTCACTGCCTAGGCAAAAGGCACTGATGGCTCAAGTGGAAACTGTATGTATTCTGGTGATGTCACAAAAAGAAGAAAGACTAAAAAAAAAATCACAAGGAACCTCAGAAACCTCAAGGATCTCTGTCACCTCTGCACCTCATCTGACCTCCAAGCAAAATGTTTCATACAGCAGACCCAAGTCTTCATCTGGGTCAGCAGGTTTTCAGCAACCTTCCAGCACCCACTGTGGGACCTGGTGATTCCACTACACTTGCACTGTGAAATGTAAATTACACTATTCAGAACTTCTGACGTGCCACATTACAAGAGCAGCAAACCCAGGGCCATTGAGGTAGAGTTAAGATCCCATTTATCTCTTAAGTGCAAATGATCTTCAGGTTAGCATCTGTTAAGTATCCAAACACCAGCATGTACATGTAAAAGAAATGAAAAACTAAAATTGTTGGAGAGATGGGCAAGAACCACAATTTCTTTTCCTACATACAGTACTCAGTGTCTAAATATATAGCAAAGGTTAGTATTTTAGAAAGCAATTAAGCATTGATTGGGCATGGGAAATCTTCCTCAAACAGACATTCTGTTATGAATTACAGCATTTATCAGCCTACTGATGATACAGTTTATTGTAAGTCTGTTCTTTCAAAGTGAAACCATATGTTGAATGGGAAAGAGTGGAAGCTTAATGTAAGATAAGACTGTTTATTAAGCTGTGCTGATGGATATTTTGTGGATGAACTTGCTTTACAATATAATTTAGGGTTATATAAATTCTAATTGGTATATGCAAACAATTCTGCAGATACCGGGTATAACGTGATTTAAGTTAGCTGTCAGATGACAGTTCTGGAAGATAGTGGGACCAGTACTACCAGTGCAAAACTCCCACAATATCAAAACATTGTACAGTTCCCATGTTCCGGTGTATGAATAATGCTAGTTTCATAGGAGCAAGGAGAAAGACAGGTTGATAGTAATTTTTATTCAATTGCTCTTGGAAATTTAATGTTGCAGGAAAAGGTGTAGAATCTTGGAATTCAAGAGGCAGCCACATTTCTAGCTATTCCTTAAGAGTTCCAAAAGCTAGAGTCTAGAAAATGTCATCCTGCTGGTTCCTTGGAGCTGTACCCGAGGTTTCAGGTTTGGCTTGTGACTATGTCTGTCAGTCTCCTGTCGTGTCGATTGCCTGCAGAGCTTCCTTGGAGTTGCAGTCTCCTTGCAGAGAGCAACTCCTAATAGAGGACAATGAGTCATTTGAGCTCCAGCTCCCATAGGAAGATACGGGAGTATTTTCAAAGTGAGGCTTTTCAGTTTTTGGCTAAAAGACTGTTTCTGAGTATTTAATTAGTTAATTTAAAAGAAAACAAGATTTTCCCCAGAAATCAGTCTTTTTGTTTAAAAATGTGCATTTAATAAAGATCTAATTTTCCGCCAAAGCTGTTTCAACCAATGCTGGGAATTAGTCCCTGACAAAACTACTTGAAAATGGATTTCATAATGTCAAGTAAAATCCAGACAATTTTTTCCAGATGACTTTAGAGTGATGTTGTTATTACTCCTAAACTAAAAATGATAAACCAAGGAAACTTGTAATTAAGGTTAATGAAAAAGTAGCACATTAAAGATATGAAAAATACATCATTTGAGCATGAAAATTACTTCAATCTCTGCTTTCTCATGCTTTAACTTGATAATTATGAAAAAAAGTTTATTTGGTTTGATTTACTCCGGAGCATCTTAAAGCAGCCAGAGCACACTGAATAATCAAATAGTCTTCGGAAATCATTGGTATTGCCAGAGTAGCACAAGTGTCTAGCCAAGCTCAGCTCTATTGCTTGTGTGTCAGCTGCCCTTTTGGGCTTCTCTGTTCTTCTGGGGGCCTTACTCTGCACACAACTGTCTTGTAGTCCTTCTGCCAGTTTCTTCTACAGTTCCTTCTGCGGATTCCTCTGTAGGTACACACAAACCAGATGCATGAACTCACACAGAGAAGTATGCATCATCTTCCTACTGCCCCATACTCATTTGGGCACTTATTCTTAAGTCTTCTGCTTCTTTCTTATTCCATCTTTGTGGAATATACCTGGGGTAATGAATAGTTTATCAAGAAATAAAATTAATGATGATTCTGTAATTTTTTAATAACAGACATATTCTCCTTAGGAAAAGAACAGCATTAGAAATTACTTTTCAGAAGTAACTCCATTGGTTTCTAAGGGCCTAAGACCTTACCTTGAGACCTAAACTTTTTACAAAAAATAAGCAGTGGAGCTAAATAATAATATTTTGTTTTGTCTATTCCACAAGAAAACATCTTATGAAGAGAACATGACAATAAGTACTCAGTTAAGTCACTTAATTCTGTTCCATTTTTCATGCAGAGCTTCACGTACAAATCTTGGAACCATTTATGGCCATTGTTTTTTTTATTTAAATTAATACTCATTCCAAGGCAGAAGGTCTAAGTAATTAGAAAATAAACTGGATCATCTGCATATTCATTTTCATCTGTAAAAATATCTATTCATGATTTCTGTTGTGATTTTTTTATTGCTGTAACACAACCTATACATTTTAAAAGCTTTCTGTGCCCAGAGGAAAGCTCACAAAATCAGCTGAGCAGAGATTGTATCACAGGTGTTATAAGAGCACCTAGCAACGCTGCACAACAAATAGAGATAGGAAATTGATAACCACATTAAACTGCTTTGGAAATTAATTTGACGCTTACTAAGGCCAAGTATGGTTATCATAATTGGCCTTTGTCCAGAGCATGTATTTATAGTAGTTACGTATTTGGTATCAACTCAAATTTGTTTATGAACAAGAACAAAACTTTTACTTAAGCTAGAAACTAAAGACAAAAAGGACATTTGGGATTTTATAGCAAAAATCTTGCTGAAATTGATTAAAAAATTTCTATTCTACTCTGTATCTCTGAGAGTATCCGGGGTTATTCATGAGGCAGGTGCTCAAATGATGTCACAGCTAATGCTTAGCATCATTTTCTCATAGACCAAATCCTTTCACACCCTTTTTAAACAGAAAGTTGGCATTAGACCACATGGTACTGCAAAAGGAGTCAAGACTATATGACATTCACACAGTGGCACGTTGCCAAGAGGAAGCACTGTAGAAAAAAAAAATGGTTTCAATGTATAAATGAAGTGTAATAAAATATCATAATCAGAAAATCAACATGAGACATGGTAGGCCCAGTCAGGTTATACCTGAACTTGTTCGGGAATCAGCAAAGCTGCTTGTGCGTCAAACTCTTAACAAATATGACTGAAGGGCTTTGAAATTCAGGATGTGCCTAATCAATTTCATCTGGACTATACTGCAGACTATACTATAAATGTGGATAGGTTGGGACTGAAATGCAAATAAATTAATTTTAAAAGCCTCCAGTGGGGCTGCTCGAGTTTCCATCTATGCGTTACAGATACGTAGGCAAAAGCTACCTTCTTAAACTTTACCCCATGTGTCCCATTAATATAGAATGTGGGGGGTTTTTAATTACCTTTTGCTTGTTACCAAGTCAAAACATATTCAAGTTCAAAGCAGCCAACAGTTCACCAAGTTATGGCAAATTCAGCTTAAAACCAAGAACAGACTATATTTTCTTGCTGCCAGTGCTTGGTTCCACATTATTAGCATAGCTGTTCTCTCTGACGAAATCCTTGCCATCCCCATAGACAGAAATGTCAGATTCCAGCTTCTAAGTGAAAAAGTAACTGATGGTACCATGGGATAAGACTTAAAAAGAAAAAAAACCCCAAATTTAAAGCATTTTTACTGATTTCAGTATGGTGCTATTTGTTTCAGGAGAGGGAACTGGAACAAATTCCACTCTGGTTGTATACCACCATGGTTTTATTGCAGGCATCTTCATCTTGTTTCATTAAAAGTCACTGTTAATAACTACACTAATGAAAGTGGGCTCAGGCAGTGAAAAACACTCAAAGAGCTTCCAAAATGAGATCAGAAAACAACACTTGCTAAACTTTTTCAATAGTACTTCATAAACTCATATTTCTGGCTGGTGGCCTGACAAGGAACCCCAGGCGTACTTGACACACCCCTTGCAATGAAAGGTGCCCAAGGAAGGCCCCTGACTGAGGAGTTCAATGAACCTTTGTTTTAGCTTTTTGTTCATACTTGATGTAATGGAAAGCTTTTACAGAGCAATGTTTGTGGGACAGAACAGACAGTAAGGAATTAGAGGATTAAACAAAAGGTGGAGATGCTGTGTTTGCTGAAAGTTGTGCTTTATGGTAATACTAACATTATATTTACCGTGTGGACCATTACTGTATCAGAAATAAATATCTAACCAATGGGTGAATTGTGTAAGGTTATTTCCTCATTGGCGGTGAGGTGAGTGCATCACATTCCCTTAGAAAAATTAACTTTTGGTCAGTCTTACTTCTGAGAACTGCCAAACTTTCATGAAAGGATTAAAAAGCCAGTCAAAATGAGATATAATTTTGATGTCACTAAAAACTTCCCATATATCATTTTTGAACTGCTGGTAAGAACTGTTTTTTAAAGACTCTTCTGCAGGACAGCAGACTAAAGAAGTAAAGAAAACCACCTTCTCATTCATCTTCAGTAATAATCAAACTTTTAAGATACTCAGGTTGTATCTGAGAACATTCTTTTTGCTTCAGTATTTTATAGAGATGGTAAAATATTGATGGGCCACTTAAAGAAATCAAACCAGATATTTTCTAGCTGAAACTTCCTTGTAATCTGTGATGACATGAGTATTCAGTTCATCCCTAGTGACATGGAGAACAGTTAATCTTTGTCTTCCTTTTTCACAAACATTTGCATATTAGGATATTAGAATTTTCTCTCAATGCTTTCTCTCTTCCATCTTCAACCACCCAGTTCCTTACTCCTTGCTCACAGATCAGACTTTCTTGTTCTTGATATCATCATTTCCTTTAAACTCTCAATTTTGTTCTGTAGTTGTCTTGAAAGACGATGACTGCAGCTCAACACTATTCTGCAGCTGGGGCTTTCCCAGTAGAAAGTGAAGCAATGCATAACTGTGTCATCAGTGCAAAACTCTTAACTATGGTCTCAGGATGGTACTTCCCCTTTTTTTTTTTTTTTCTTTTCAACAGTAATATATTGCTAGTTCAAGAATCTTTATTCTGAAGCACAAAATACCGGTTTCACCCTCTGAAAATGTGTGCTGTGCCCATTTGTGCTATCAGTATCAACCTCCAGAAGTTACTGTGCTATCGTTTTGTCCTTACTGTCTCATTCCTGTAAATTACAACAGCAGGCTGATTTATTGCAGCTGTCAGGAGATGTTTCAATATTTTAAAAGTGTATGTAATTTGGGAGGCCTGCAATCAGCTTAGATAAACAGAAATTAAGCAATTAACCTCAGCACACTGGAATATTATCCCTGACATGACTGCACACTCAAAATTGAATGGACTATAAAGAATCAGTGCGATCATATCATACCCCAATGGCTGTGTGGTGCCAAAGCGTGCCTTTCTTTCAGTCTGATAGTTGGCTGAATCTCCATACCGGATCTGACAAATGTGATACTGAGCTATGCTCCCTTTGCACTTCAGATTGTTTTGCACCTTCTGTCTACGTTTACAACCAATAAACCAAAAAGGTCTGCTGTCAAAGTGCTAAACGGCCTTTTCCTGTGGAAGTACTCAGCATAGGCTTGTGAGGACTATATGTCTGGGAGTGAATGACTGCCAGGTTGACAGTTGGAGAGAAAGATGCCAGCTTCACTGGAGGAGATCACAGAAATTCTCTCTCCCTAAGCAAAATGTGCTCTTTGGCGGTGTGGCATTTGAAGCAAGTTAGATTTATTTTTTTGGCTGATTTACTTCTAGTCACAGTAAAAAACTCACTCAACAGCAGGACCACCTCCGGTGATGCTGCTGCCTAAACCATTTGTCCCCCAGTCTATGGGTGTATGTGTCTGTGTCTGTGTGGGCGCGTGTGATGTCAAGTAAGTGACAGGTCCCAGAACTCCAGAATATCAGGATTTTTTTCTTTGCCATCGCTGGCTCTAACTGACACCCAGGCAGTTGGATGCCAGTTTCCAACATAAACACAGTCCTGTTAGTTTCTTAGCTCTCACTCTGTGACCCTCTCTAATAGCAGTCAGTAGCTCATGTGCTTTCATGAGAGCCGTGTGCTTTACCTGTCACAACATGGTCCCCTGACCCTTTCACCACAAAGAATTCCTTTGGCATAGCAGTGCCACTGTCTTCATCTCCATCTGCGCAGGGTACTGGCATGACGAATCTCCTGTGTGGCTGTCCAGTCTACTGCAGGTTTTGCATCTACATCAGAATGCTGAACGTTGTCTTAGGTTGTACCATTTGCTGCAGCATGGAGAAGCAGTGTGGGTTTTTTCCTATAGCCTCTTCATTAGTGTTACCTGCCTTTGTTCTTTAACCTTCTTCTAATATTTTGGTTCGCCTATGTAATCATAGCCTTAGTAAACCTATAGGAGCTTCTGTGAGCTGGATGCCACTGCTTTGCAAAGTCCAGTGGTATTATCACAAATTGATTTTATGGTTTGCAATGTCATGATTTCTTATCTCAGTTTCCAGGTGTATTCTGGTCTCCTCTTGGGGTCTCAATGAACTTCTCCAAATTCAAAGATTATAACATACTTTACCCTGTCGTTCTAAAAATGTGAATTTAGTCATTTTCCTTTTTTCATGTAGTGCAATCCGTGTATTTCTGTAAGACAGTTTCATAGATGGTCTAACTTAATCTCACTAATTAGAAAATAGATCTCTGTTAAGAAGTGATAAAAGCCTCACCACCACATTGTCAGGTGTGCTCTCAGGAGACCAGACTCAAATGGCAAGGTCCCCCCTTTCCAGTCTCCTATTTCTCTAGGCATGCTTTGAAATTACTGCAATCTTTATGTGTTGCAGATTCAGAACATTTCAGATTCTTGTTAGTGAAGTATTTTTTAATGTCTCCAATTCTCAAATTTTTATCCTTGGAACTAAGATTTGCTGCATAGCTCTGCTTGGCTATGGCCTGTGAGACATTAGTTACCTGTTAAGACTGGGCACCGTGGAACTCCTTGGACCCTAAGGCGAGGATTGCTGGGCTAATTGTTTAGCAGATGCATTCTCAAGTATGTGTTGGCTCCCCTGTAAAAGACTGAGTCACAGAAACCAGAAAACTGTACACAAGCAGTTCACTGGAACATTTCTGGTCTTTCCTATTATTTCTTTTAACAGCTGCAGACACCTTCTGAGAGGAGACATCCTTGGAGTGAAAGCACTGCATTATTTTGCAAAGACTGTTGAACAGCCTCAAACACTTACTTCCCGGGATAATCAGCTAGAGTCTTATTTGCACTTGCTGGAATTACAAGTTAGTAGTCAGTTCTGCATCCCTCATGACCTACCCTTCCTGTACCCTTGCTTTGCCACCCTTGCTTCCAACAACCTGTATAATTTTTATTTCGCATACTGCATACTGATAAACAGGTAATGTAATGTAAAAATAAAACCAGAATTCAGATTTTAGATCCAGTTCATTAAAATAAGTTATTAAATATTCTCTACAGATAGCCAGTTATTGAATGAATACTGCATGAGAGAAGTTCAGTCTCACTCAGAGGTAATACAGCCAATTTATTTGCACTGCTCAAAGTCAGAAATGCAGGAGTTCAAATGAAGAAAAAGCAAATGTCTGAAAAAATCACTGCTGGTTTAACTCGCTGAGTTATTTAGTAACATAGATAAGGACATCTAATACTGTATTTTAATGAATAAGCAAAATATTTGATGTTACTACATTTTAGTTAATAAGCACTGCATTTTATGTAATTATTGATTTAGGTCTCTTCTGTAAGGCAAGAAAGAATTGTCTTTGTTGCATCACGTGAAGAAACAAATTTGGAGTCAGTGTCAAAGAATTTGTTGGTTTTGTGGGGTTTTTTTTGTTCCGTATCTTAATATTTTCTGTTAAAGTGGCTTCCCACTTGCAGCTCAGAGAACTAGTTCAGAGAAATATTCAAGCAGCTTATAGGAGTGTTGGCAAGGATCACAGTAAATATTCTTCCCTTCCACCTCCTTCCTCACTGCCATATCAAGAAATCCTATTTAGTAAGACAGATACAAATGGACAAGGCTTGTTGATCATGAAGCTGTATTTCAGTCAGGAAGCACTAAAACTGGGAACATAAATCATGGATCTCTAGAGTAACTCTGCATCAGTCCAGACTATAGGTGAGGACCCACCCATTTTTCATGTGAGATGCTGAAAATACATTTCCAGCCCTGAACACTTGCTTCTGAGACCTTGATGCACCCTACTGAAGCTTTCCAAGAAACGAACAGCAACAGTCAAAATCCTCTTACATTCTTAGCAGAAGATTGGAGTTTCTGTGGCTTGCATGTCCAGATCCCCAGATAAGATGAGCTGGCTCATATCTACCAATGCACAGTCCAGTTTCCATTGCACCAGCTGAGGATCTACACCTGAATACTGGATTCATGGCTTGTACTGCCAAAATTCGGAAGTGTTGATGCAGTTGGCATGGCTCATATGCCTGTACTAGTGCTTTGGTCTTTTCATACAGAGGGACATGCTTAAAGAAAATGTCCATGCTTTGAGAAATGTGTCTTTAGAGAGACTGCCTTGAGAACTGGTATTGCTGGAATCACGATCAGCAATGATCTGAAAAGATTTTCTGGCCTGTGGCAGAGCAGAGGAAAACACAGCTGAGCCCCAGAGTCCTGAAGCAGCAGAGCTTGCTTTCACTCACTTCTCTTCCAAGGTCCACAATAATTTTTGAGCCCATTAGTCATTACAGCCAAATTTGACTGATGGCAGAGATGTCACAGATAATTGTCTCCAAAGGTTTTAAGAAAACCCAAGAACATTCAGGTAAAAAAGGGAGAGCCAGGTCCCAGTTTCTCAGGTGAAAGAATAGCTGCCATAAGCTCATCTCTTACTAGAAATGAGAGAATCCATCAGACAGAAACTCTGTAACTGTGTGATGTGCAGCAAAAAGATGGCAGAAGTCTACCCTGATTTGCACACCAAAGTCAATCTGCCTCGAGGGACAAATCCATAGGAAATCATAATTAGGTCTAGAGCTCAAAGGTCAATGAACACAGCAGAATGAAGCACTATATAAATACAGAGAGAATCCAGTCTCATGCCAGGAAGTATTGGTAGAACCTAAGCAAATACTTAAATGCGTAATCATCTATCTTTAGTCATGTCAAATAAAAGCTTTGTCAATAGTTACAGGCACGTTACATTGCTTTGAAAAACAATGCTTTTCAAAACAAAAGCACTGCTTTTATTTTACCTCCTTCACTACCTCCCTTTTAACAACTTCCCACCAAACTTCCCCTTACTGCAGGAAAAGAGGCAGCTAAGCATGCATAGTTACACCTCAGTGTTGAAAGGACTAATGATTCCAATGCAGAAGAAAGCCCTGTTTTGGGCTGTACATGCCCTTTTCTTCTGCTGTGTATCACAAAGTAAGAATCCACTCCTCTCCTACAACAAGTGACAAAGCTTGGCTATATTTAAAACTAAGAAGTACATTCCTATGACTGTTTTTTTCAAAGACCTCCAAGATCTTTTAGTCAGTTCTCTGCTTCATAGAAATATGTGAACTATATCATTCCTCCTATGGAAAATTTCTCTATTTAGCTGCTCCATAGTTCCAGAAAGTTTTGCAAGATAAGGATAAAATATACAATGTGCATCTGACAAGGGATCCCACTCCCCAGGCTAATGAGTGTTTCCCAGATCATACATGGAGGAGGTACAGGCCTCCCTCCATCTGGAGGTGCAGCTTTTTATGACTCTTCCTTGAGCCTTCCTCTGTCTTAAAGCACTGTGGTGCCAGTCAAACAACACTACTGTCCTCAAAGGTCAGAAGCACTAACAGTTTGCTCCTTCTGATCACATGAAATGATTTCCTAAGGTAATTTTTGGAGGAGGAAAAAGGCAAATGAAGATACCCAGGTACACATAAAAAATTACAACAAATTTGTCCCATTGTTGTATTCAGTGGTGGCAGACAACACAGAAATTTGGGGAGCACCAGAAGAACCTTACCACTGAAGCTGTGAACAAAGGGAGCTCAGAAATGCAGAGCATCAGACACAAGCCAAGCCATGGGATGAAAGCCTTCTCCTGTAGCTGGTTCTTTAAACAGCAAATTACACATGTATAATGCTAGTCCCAATGCTAGGTAAAGAATGGGGAAACATTACTAGAAACGCAGAAAGTTAACTGCAAAAACCAGACACTATTTACAGACTTCTTTATGCCGAGGGAGAAGGGCAGTCTACAGTCAAATCAAAGGAATGAAAAAACTGCACACTTGAATATGGGGGAAAAATTAACACAGAGGATTGATTTATTTTAAAGACTCTGAAATCTATGTGAAGAACTGCATTACATTAAGATATGCAGGTCCACTTCCATGCTATTCAGTTTCTACAGAAACATCACTGTGAAGACATTTTAATCTATTTTAAAAATAGATAAAAAAGCAGTGTGTAACCTTTTGTTAGATAAATCATACCGCCACTAAACCAGCTTTGAAGACTGGTTGCTTCTGCTGAACACAGTGGGAGTTCTGCCATGGACTGAGAGACAATGGCCTGTTCCTCAGCACAAACTGGAGAAAAGAATGTACATGTGCTGGAGCAGTGTTTGTGGAACATGGTGCTGATTTTAGTGATGGCTTTTTCTATGCACCAAGCATGAGATCATGTACAGGGCTGTATTTACATGGTGATGTAATTTTGCAGCAGAAGCTGGAAAAACAAGGAGGGTATATCATGTTCAGGGTGATATATGCCAAGCTTTCCACAACTATGCAGCCATGTCATATATATGTTGGCAGGATGAAAGTAAGATGTGGGACAACCCTGCCCCAAACTTCTAGACAACCTTATGTTTTGGCTGCAAAATCGACTCATAACTTTAAAAGGAACTTTCATCAGGCAAACAATTTTCAAGTCAAACAGCATATGTACTTAATTGAATGCTTACAAAATCACCTTTTGTTTTATACAGATGTTCTGCCAACAAAAGGAAAAAACCAGAGATGCCTAATGGATTTAACAACATGGCTCTATTTATGTTGTGATCACATAAGATTGGATGCTCAAATACAATTATTTTCCAAGTAATGTTGTATGATAATGTGGTTTACAAACTGTTACACCCACTCATCTTCTGCGGTAGAATCTCACATTTTTTCCTTAAAAAGAATGCCATGGCGTGTCACTGAGATGTAAAAACTTGAAAAAATAAATTTGTTGACCTCGTTTACATACAGAATGCTATTAGTCATAAACAAACCAGGATTGTTTGATTAATCAGTGAAATTATACACACACTTTTTGGAAAATCTGATCAAGTTTAGCCTATGGTTGGTTTCTAACTATGCAGGCACAGATCTCTGTATGAATAACATTTAATATAAGATCATAATTGTTCTTCCAGTTTATCCACATCCATTTGGGAGCTGACCAAAATAAAACTGGTGCAGCTCTGAACCTCTGCTGCTTTCATCAGAATTGTTTTTGGTTCGGAAGCTGGGTGAGTCACTAAGTAGAAGCAAGAGCAAATCAAACTATAAACCACGTGTGCCTTTCATCTACAAATAAAGTGAACTGACAAAACAGCTTTAACAGTATTTTCAATGACAGTAAACTTGGATGTAATAATCAGAACAGTGGCTGAGGATGCTTTAGAGGGACAACATACAGCTGTGACCATTAGAAGAGTGTCCCAGGACACCTCTTTTTCCTTTTTCTTGCATGTATCCTGGAGTACATGAAGTTCCTCGGTAACTTATATCATGGATTGGTCTTCAAATGATGCATCATTTTCCTTTCCTGGAAAACTGCCTTAGTCTCAAATAAGCCAGGAGCTGGATTTGAAGGATCTAAATTCTCACATGCATTTTAGTGAGGCAGTCACTAAGCAGTAAAGCAAAATATTCTGCATTTAAAAGGCAAGATGTCCCAGGTGATTTCTAGCTGGCATTTTAAGACAGTCAAATGGAAATAACACCTGCTGAACAGCCTATTTTACAGGCAGTTTTACCCGGAACTGGTGCTAGGAATATGTGTGTATCCCCATGTCTCATGGCTTTTTTCAGGACTGTTGTCTCACATACCAACCATACCAATAAGCTCTAGACCCAATGAATCACCTATAAAAAATGCTTTATGTGACAAAAAGCACAACTGTTGACAACAGTCAACTGTTAAGAACTCATCGAATTCTTACACGAATGCACACAAATGCAGAACACGCCAAAGCCTGGGAATGAGCACAGGATGAAGC
Organism: Edolisoma coerulescens; assembly: GCA_013397115.1. Lineage (NCBI taxonomy): Eukaryota > Metazoa > Chordata > Aves > Passeriformes > Campephagidae > Edolisoma > Edolisoma coerulescens. The sequence goes on from VWZW01002585.1 coordinate 358,004, forward strand.
AGTGCCTCAGAGCAGTTCTTCAGAGTGCTGTAGTACCTGTGTGCATCTTGCATGGAGAAGCCTTATTTATCTCCTCCATCTGTCAGCAGTTAACTCCCCTACAGGCAGCACTACATGAAAGAGAGTTTGTTAGCTGGCATTTTCTCAGAGAAAAAAGTAGGAATTGAACTTCACTTCGAGATGCTGCTAAACATTGGTATAAACAATTAGGAAAAAAAGAAGAATGTTTTCTGTTCATAGCTTTTATTATAAACATATAGATTAAATAGTAACATAGCAAAAAAAAAAGAGATTAGCTAGGCCTTTAGAAGGGTAGGTGTCCTAAAACAGCCCCAGAAATCCATTTTATACAGTATCCACTGAGTTGGCAAACTCTGTAGAACCACTGCTGTGGTAATTGAAGTCTGCAAAACACTGGGATATTCCCTGTCTTCTCTTTTAAACAGAACAGCATTCTGCATCAGGAAACAGTTAGTTTGCACTTTTGTTTACTGCCACAATGAATAAAATGTTCAGCCACAATGAATAAAAAAGATCCATGTATTCAAATAAAGATGCTCCAAAAATATCAGTTCAGCCCACTTCCTTTTTTCATTTCACCCAGCAGGCCAGGCTCCTCCTGACTGTTGTAACTGGCTGGAAATTATCAGTCAGTCAAGATCTTCTGGGCCTACTGAGAGCTTTGCAAAGAGTCAGAGCTAGAACCGATGTTTGTTCTCCAAGTAACATGCAAAACCTTTCTTCAGTTCTTTTATAATGACTGGTCAAAAAGCAGAACATGTATGAGTCTGTGAAAATCCTTCTGTTTTCAAAATATCAAATTTCAACAACAACAATCTGGATGGTTGAAGTTTAAAAAGTTTCAATTATCAATTATTCAATTTTTTAATCAGGTAGTTGAAGTAGTGCAAAGAGGTCTGTGCTTTTAGATTTATACATTATCAATTACATACTTGGTATTTCCTCCCTTAAAAATAACTGTGAATAAACACCTGAAAATATTGGAACTAACAGAAAATATAATCTTAGGATTTTGTTTCTTAGGAAAAATACAATTTGCAATAAAAAATATGGTATTTCTTCTTAGTAGGAACAAGTAATGAAAATAAACTCCCACACATAATTTTTTAGCATCCTAGACATGTAACAAATACTTCTGCAGTAGCAGCCCATCCTTTAACCAAAGTCTGAATCCCTTACAGTGCTGCATTTTAATTAATATCAAAAAGCACTTATGTCAGTAAATCTTTTCTTACTCCTTTGTACGCGTTAGCCTGTGTTTTGGCAAGGTAAGCAAATGCTAGAGCATGCTGATTAGATAGGAAGTGGTTTACATGTAAGTATTCTATATAAGAAAGTAATCTAAAAATACTGGCTCTGATCCTAGGCAGGGTCATTGCCTCTTTGGACTATTCCATTGATTCCGGCCAGAATTTACCCACACAGAGCAAGGCTGGAGGGCCCCTCTTTAAAGATCACTAAGTCAGAGAAACTTTCATCTTTCCATCTCTCTGTTTTGAGAAAAGGAACGGGGCAAGCTCAAGCTACAGGCTTCTGAACAACCCTTCATCCAAAATGGAGATTAGGAAAGCCTGTGGGTACTGCCTTACTGTGTACTTCCCTTTATGCCTTCTCCTACTGCCACAGCTTTCCCACTTGCTTGGGCACATGTTACTCTGATCAAATGGTGTCAACAACCCCAGAGGCTCACAGGTACCCAGAATCAAGCCACTGACCTGACCCATACCCTGGACTTTGGAGTCTGCCAAAGACAAGACTGCAGATGAGCATGATGTCAGTGACTAGTGTGAAATACAAGCTGCTTCTCTCCAAAGTTGAATTTCTGTGCGTTTATGAAGCCCAAAAGGGGCAAACATCTTTTTTTCCAAGATGGATTTTGTGAAATCAAATGAGCACTTTTTCCGGTTCCTAAGTCTTCTTTGTAATATTTAGCCAGTATTTCTCTTGGTGAAACTGAATTTTCCCTGTTTCCACAGAGGCATGATGCAGTGGAGAACTTCTGAAGAACTTGCATAGACAATATCTTTTCTTTTATTTATACTATTTTAGACAGCATATGAATTTTCATAGAAAAATCAGTTCTGAATTTCATCTCCAGTCTTCAAGATGGACCAATGCTGTACCATTTTACAACAACTTTTTCAGGGTTTGCAATGGTATCTTTCCACTGCTCTACTGCTTCATTGTTGCTGCTATCGGGACTTAACCAGATCTGCATTAAGAAAAAAAAAAAAAAATTGAGTTTACCTGATATAACAAAAGCCCAGCCTTTAGTAGTTCCAAATAAATACCATGGAAGTGTAGAACAAGATACAATGTATAGACTGTGACCAAAGCTTAACAGCAACAAATACAGTTCTGCTAGTCCTAACATATCTTGGCTTTCAGCTGGGAACACAGGGAGTCTGTGTTTAAATTTAGCCTCTAAAATAGTTTAGAGAACCCACTACAGAATAATGTTTCTGTACTTAATAAGATGTTTTAAGTGAAGCGTTCCTTGCTGTATTCAAATGCGTGTGCTGGGGTCAGGGGCTCACCAGGCCAGCGGCGGCTCTGTGTGTCCGGACGCAGTTGGCTCCAAGCCATCCGGCATGAGCTGTCCAGCATTTTCATGAGCATTTAAAATTGCACACTCCCACAGCCAGGGCCAAACCTGCATTCCACAGAGGTTACTAACATGCCCATACCACACATAGTCACGTAGTAAGAGTCCGTTTCTTCTCAATATTCAGTTAGTGGATAGTGGCCATTAAATGAGGAAATGAAGTACAACTAGGAAATTTTTCCCCTTAACATTATCACCAGCCTCCATTGCCAAAAGAATTCTGCTTATGTAAGTAGGTAGCATTATTTACAGGACTCTATTTCCTCAAGTCTTCCAAGAATGAGTCCTTTTAAGACTTCTCAGAAACCTTGACCATGAAGTACATTTAGCCTATACTGCTGGGGCATAAGTCCTCAAGAAGTGAGAATAATGTCTTCCAGAATACCACAGACAGCTGATATTTCATCCACAGAGATTCAATGTACATCTTGCTCATGATTAAAGACATGCCTGTAAAAGCAGCCTAATCTAAGTATTGTCTGCTTAGAACAGCATCCAATTAAACATCATTCTCTGAAGAACAAAGTTAATAGATCCAGCTATATTCTTTTTTTTTTCCAGCTACCCAGCCAATTGCTCAAAGTACATTTTTCCCTGAGCTATGTTTTATGTCTTCATGTGTTATGTGGCAATGTCTGCCTTCATGAGATGAAAAAACCTTTTCCAAATAACCTCTGAGGAGCACAAGATTTCCTCCCCCTAAAAAAAGATCCACGATTAAATGTAACTCATCAGATTGAGATTACCTCACATATTGCTAGGTGACTGCAAAATCATACCCAGTTATTTTTCCCCCAAGGTATTACAACTAAAAAGAACAATTTTTTTTCTTTTCCTATTTCAAATCTAATTCCACCAACAGGAAGGTGGGACATGTGCAACATGAGGCTGCAAAAAATGGAAGAACTTCACATAACTCTTGCTGGCACATCATTTCTATAGCTTATAGAACAAAAGCATCTCCTGTAGCTCCACATCTTCAGCAGGCACAAAAAACATCACCAGAATGGGACAGTATCATTTTTTGTACCTAAGGACAGCACAGTCCTCCATTTGACATGAGATGTTACAGCTGGGGTCTCCAAATCAAGTCTGCATAATTAATTTATGCATATATTAAAATTCTGTTACTGCATCTAACTGGGTCAGAAAAAGCACAGAGCATTAAGAACAGCTATGGCTCACGATACCAAGATGAAGAGGAGAGACAGAAAGGACAGGATGATGGTAAATTAGAACAAGCAGGGGAAAATGATTTAGTGAATAATGAGACCAGACTACTAAGTTCTATGGTTGTCAAATAAATTTGATCACACAACTGCTTTCAAAGAGATACTACTGAAGTTGTGTCTGTTAAAAAAAACTTTTAAAAAAGGTAAAAATATTTTGTGTTTGGATACTTAAACTATTACTTGGTCATAGTTAGATCATTGTACTGACTTCTCCATAGTTTTACCCAGGAAAGCAGTCTCATTGTAGCTGTTGATACTTCCTTGTACACACCCCTGTTGTGAGTGTATTGTTATGGTAAGCCAACACCTCCTTGCTGCACAGGACATTGTAGGTTATGGAGCTCCTGTGGGTGCTATGTTTGTCTTCTTCAGAAAGCTAAAGGCAAAGAGAAGATCCTATGTCTCTTGGAAGGAATCTGTCACATAGTAATACTCCACACAAAACTGAATTTAGGATTTCTTTTTGAAAGAAAAATCAAATGCCAACTCCCATTCTGATGCTGGTGCATGTTTAACAGCCCGGTACCATTCTTGCTTGGATTACATCCAGAAGAGTTTAGTAGAATTTACTATTTTGTTATATGTTGCCTCATTTAAAGTATTTTAAAATTCATACCAAGAAACCTGTGGAACTGGATTTTAAGTAAAGGATATCAGGCTATTTAACAGAAACCAACCTGTCCTAGGAAGTGTTTTCTTCTCACTGAGCTTCTACTGTAGAGCTTGATGAGAAAGCTAATTCCTTGTTCTGCTTGGCTAACTGGAAAAATCATCATTTCTCCCCACTTCACTTGGCCATTAGTGGACTTCAGAAGGCGAGTCTTCTTCTTATAGATGATCCCCTCTGTACTAAACATTCCAACTTTCACAAAGAAATCTAGCACAAAAGGGAAGGACAAAGGCATAGCACACAAAGGGTTACTCACAACACACCCAAAAAGGAACCAAGATCCATATGTATGGTTCAAATTGCATCAATTTCTCAAAAGTCTGGCCAAAAGAACTGTACAATAGCTTTCCTGACTAGTCACACAAACAGAGTGTGTCCGGTAATATTGAACTGATTAACACAGTATCCAAACAGCAAGTGCAAGCTCATGCTCTTGTATGTCAGGATTAATACTGGGATAAAAATCTTCCAAAATACATAAACACATATCTTCAAACCAAACAAAATATAACCTAGTAAGACATCTGGGGAAACAAGCCTTGGCAATGGAAATCTACCACACAATATGTTAGTCTGAGGCTTGTAAGGAATGTTATGAATTGCCAACCCATTTGAGCAGCAATTTACCTGTTACAAATGCTCTTAGACAGGAGGCATGAAACAGCTGATGTAACTTACTTGAAGACAGTGGCATAGATGAAACAGGAAGGTTTTGTGCTTCAAGAATCTGTAACTGTATCCTCCTGTTTATTGCTTGAAAACAAGTTCCTATTTGAAGTTCTGCACGGCACACCTACAAGCAGAAGAATGTTGCCATAACATCTGGATTAAGTTGCTTATAAACTCAGGAAACACAGGAATTTTGTCATATGTTGGGCTCCCACATTTCTATCTGGGATTTCCTGGACAAAAATATAAGCACGTATTGTATACAGAACCTGCAGATGCACAGTAAGTGCATCTTGCACTTGTCATAGCTGCAGTACATGTGCTCCACTGATGAGCTGCTTATGTGTGGTGCACACATGGCCCTCGTGGGCTGCAGCCAGGGATACTGGGCAAATAAACTAGTCCTCAGTTTTCACCTGGTACAGATTCTGCAGTGGTAAAAGCAGATACATACAGGGGAAACCAGACGTGCCATTGCAACTCTACTAAATCTGGGTGTGGAAGTGAGAGATCATGTATGCTCCACTCACACAAAAACCTTTGGAGTTCCCCCTCCCACACTTTGGAATTTTGCAATATGGAGATATAAGCAATGTTTTCCATAGATACAAGGCCCTGTCACTTAATGTCATGAGTGCTTAGGGTGACTGCATACTGTGTAGTTTCCTGTGTTATGGAAGTACTCATGTTTTACATGCCTACACACACATACCACTGCCACACACACAGCGTATGCATCAAGATCTCCAGTCTGATTCTTGGCACGGGGGGGGGGGGGGGTTTAGAATTTTTGCCAGTGGCAAAGTTGCACTCAGTCATCCTCATTGCTTTCCTGTCAGACTCTAATGTCCTCAGAACACTGTAAGAGCTGCAGGAAACAGCCAATGGAGACCCACCCTTCCTGACAGCCTTCATTTAAATGGACTCTGCCTCTTTGTTGCCTTCAAGTTTTAATGTACTTCAGTGAACCAAAATGCACTAAGCAAGAGAGCAACAGGTCAGATAAAGAAAAGTCAGGCTCTAGTTCATCAAAGAAACCTAAATTCTCTTTGTAGCTCGGCCACAAAATTTCTGTGGAACCCTGAGAGGAAGCCACTTAGTCGACTCTGTGCTTTGGCTTTCTATTGGCAGAGAGGGTAGAGTTTGCTGCCTCACAGGGTAGTACGGGGATGAATCCCAGAGTGTCTGGAGGGCTCTTGGATATAATGGTGAGGAAAGCCAACACGGACTGAGAAACTACGAGATGATTCAGAAATTTACACTGAGATGAAATGCTTTCTAAACCACCTTCCTCAGTCACTTTATCTTACTGCTTTTGAAGCAATATGGTTTTTCACATTAGAACTACAAAATGTCAAGTGTAACTTATGTTAGAAATCAAGATTATAATTTATTTTACTCAGACACACTTAAATAAAATTTGCTTTTGAATTGCTAATTCAAGTTTAATTTGTTGAAAATACAAACGTCTAGACACAATCTATAAAAGAAACAAACAAAGTGAGGGTAGGGGGAAAGGAAATCCCACTGTGAGAACCACCTGCTTCTTATTACATTAATGGAAATGAACTGCCTGAATTATTACTTCACAGCATGCAATCTGAACATTAAATATATGGCTGTCTCTGCAGTTTCAGGCCACTGAAGATCTTAGCACTTTTCTTCCATAAAAAAAGCAGATTCCATTTGCTCTGAGCTCTTGCTGTGAGTCCTAAGGATCTTCTGATGCTTTTTTGGTCAGAAAAGACAATTACCCGGTGTTCTTTGCTGAACATTTCCCCAGAATGCCCCTCCCTCAAGCTGTGAGCCATGGTGTGGAAGAGCTTGCTCTAGCTCTTTTCCTAGAAACATCTGCAGTTTACGACCAGAACAGCTATGTGCAGAGTTCAGAAGTCTGCATTTTTTCCCCATCAAAATGCCTTTCTCCAAGGAAGTAGGGTAAAGGGGAAAAAAAAGAACCCCTCTAGTTTTTACTACTGAATTATTTTACTTTCATTTCCAGCAACTCTTTCTAGGTGAGATAAGAACATACTTCCACAGTATTGGCACTTACAGGTGCTTTGGAAGGAGGAGATATATCCAGCCAGTGACTCGACTCCTGTGAGCTCAGCTCCCGCAGTGCCAAGGAACATTCTCCAATAGTTTTTTTCCTGGGAGTCTGTGTCTGGATTTTAAATACCAATCTGACAGCCTGCAGGCTTTGCAGTTTAATAGCAAAAACAAAAGTTTCCATAAATTCAATGTCCTAGAAAGAAAAACAGAGGAGTAACATCATCATTTTAAGAGAATCCCACTGAGCCCAAAACCTAGAAACCAAGGCATCCTGGTTCTATAGTCACTGCTCCCGACTACCATTTTAGGTTGCCATGGAAAAGTGTGCTTTTATAGTGCAAAGTCCAACCACATTCACCCCCTCGTTGTCACAGCCTGGCAAGGGCAAAGTTCTGGATTATTTTTCATTACCATAACCAGTCGTGGTCATCTCTTCTGGAGCTTTACAACAGCACACAGATATTGTCATAACAGATTCTCTAGCTTTTTGCTACAGTCTCTCCAGCTAATTTTATTTTCTTTCACCTTTGGCTCACATTATGGGAGATTTATGTTGCTTTACCTTCTACCCCCTTAATATTCCTTTACTGCCACTATCAGGAATCTTGTCCCATGTGACCAATTTTTACTGTTTTCTGTAGAGACAAAAGTGTGAATATTGTCTCCTGCCAGATCAGAGGCAGTACATCAGCTACCTTCCCTGGGATGAGTGTGCACCTACAGGTATGCCCAGTCTTCCTCTGGTCCCCCACCACAGAGGTGCCGAGGCCAGCAGCTCATAGTTCAGTCCCCTGTGAGCATATCCGTCCTGCCAGCTTGTGAGAGAAGGAGGGCAAGAGTGGATATAGGGGGAGGAAGTGGAATAAGGCTTTTAATAGGATTTTGAGAAGCTGGGTGAAGTAAAACACTCCTGGGAAGTTACCACAGCAAATATGGCACAGGAGTGGATGTTTGGTCCATTTAAAAAAAAATCCATTTACATGTCACATTTATTTTTTGTGGGGAAAAATATTTCTCTGTTTTTCATGCCTCTACTTACACTGCAGGCCTCCTTGGCAGAAGATTTGAAATACACTGGCTTGGGCAGTGTGAGAATTCCCTTGACACAGATACGAGGATTTTCCCCATAGCTAGAAGGCCAGCTCAGGTCTTTGCACTGCAACATTGAAAACAGTCAGTTTAAGCAATGCAAGACTTTTACCATTTGATGTAGTTACAAGGTCTACTCAAAGTCCCATTGCCTGAACGTTATTCGCAGTTCTTGGAAGTATACAGAACAACCAGCATAACCGTATCACATTTGCTGACAAAAAAGCCACAAGAAGCTACTCAAAGTTCTGTTAGGGTTCTGCCCTGAAGGAACTGTTAAAGTCATAGAATCACAGAAGTCACTTAAATGCTGCCTCCACAGATGCTCCCATTTACTGCCTTCAGATTTCCACAGGAAAATGTCCATAGCAGGACCAGCCTATGACCAGTGCAGCTTTCTAGTCTGTGCTGAACAGTTCCTCACTTCACAACTAGAGCATATGTTAACATATGTATAGTAACATAAGGAGATATATACTACTTCTTCTTATTGACTGCAGCAGAACAGAGATTGTAACAGAAAAAAAATTAAAGGAGAGGAAGATGCTTTGAAGCCTAGTATTACATTTGACTGAACTTTGTTTTTATTAACACTTACAAGTAATTTTATTTTTTTCCCAGAAATATTCATTAAAGTAACAGAAAGACAAAACAGAAAGACAAAGACAAACAGAAAGACAATTACCACTAAGTATAGTAGAACAGTCATTTGAATAAGTAACCAACTTATTTATATTTGCTTACATGTAAAACTGTGATCCAAATCTGTTCTACAGAAGAAACATAACACAACTTCACATTCAGTCTTCCAAAGTCTCGTTCATCACCTGATAATGTAATAGTGTCTATGGAAGAAAGCCAATTAATATTTTTAGAAGTAATGCAGTATCTTAAAAGTTCATTCCAGAAATAAGGGAACTCACTAGTAGGTGGGCTGCTTGTCTTCGCAAACTTCTCTCAAAATAAGTTTGAAATATTTTAACACCTAAATTTTAAGGACAAAATATCCACCAAGTCCAGTACCCTGACCTTCTGCATAGCTAAAAGCCTTCACATTTCATAGAACAGAATCATGTAATCATAGAATATCCTGAGTTGGAAGGGACCCTTAAGGATCACAGAAATCAAGCTTCTGGCCCTGCACAGGAGACCACACCAAGAATCACACCATATGCCTGGGTTATCTCAACTGAATTTAATAACTTGTGTTATACTCAACTTCTAGAAAGAAAGAAGGCATGTTCCTGAGACACCCAGAACACATTTATATCCTATCACTTTCCTTAATCTCTTTCACTGTTAAGTTTATAAATTGGCCTCTTCTTTATCTTTCTCAAATTTCAATTCCAGTCTGGTAAACATTTTACTATTATGCTGTCTCCAAGTCAGAAGAGCCATTTAATATCCAGCATTTCTCTGTCATGACTGGAACCAGGTCATTGCCTCAGTCTTCTTTTTGAGGAGACTGGGTCAAACTGACTTCTAGCAGGGTGACTTTTGTGAGGACTTGATTAATTATTGAGGGTTTATTTTGCAGTATCTCCACTTCTCCAGCATTCTTTCATAAATAAGGATACTGGGTTTGCATGCAATATTCTTGTCTAATTACCACTGTAATATGGGTATTGGATTTCAGCCACTTCACACAGAAAAATACTGATTCATGAAAAAGGACTAGACCTGGGACCTAGTGCCGCATTCTATCCTACCACAGTGTCTGTAATTTCTTAGTTCACTTGGGTAGTAAATCCAGGCATGAATTTCTCCAAAGCATGAGAACTTCTCAAAGTCTCATTTGCTCGATCTCCAGACAATAGGACAGTGCAAGCCCAAAACTCTTAATTTCAAATTGCCAAGTCATCTCCAGCTGACCTGCTAGTCAGATTCATCTCAAAAAAACCCCAAAATCCAAAACCCAAACAAAAACATCAACAGTAGAGTAGAAACAGCTTAATGTTTCATGTGCAAAGGGAAATATTTCATTACAAGGTAAACAAACAAAACATTACCCAGGCTCCTGTTACTGCCTTGTGAATCCTTCCTGGAAGAGGTACTGCTAGGTACACTGGAGACTGAGTCATATCTCTGGGGACAGGAAAAAAAGAGTCACTAAATTCAGAGCAACAGATAAAAAACCCAGAGATTATACCATCAGACAAGATATGATGAAAACAAAATACTCAATTTCAAATAATTGCCTCATCCCCTACTAGCTTGTTGATCCAGCAGCATGCAATTATGATTTTGATGCAATGAGCTAACAGAGGACCCATTTGACCAGCAGAGATATTTTTGCTCATGGATATCTACACAACTTCATTGCTGTGTAAGACATGATTATTAAAGAAGAAATAAATAAAATGCAGTGTTTTGTGTCAATGGAAACTTCCAGTGTTCCACTTTTCAACTGATGGGAGAAACCACAAGATGATGAACCGTGACATGCTGTCTGTCCTGTCCTGCCTAACAGCCTGCTTGTGTTTCTCAACAGCCCTGCTGGGCCAGAACAGCAAATGTCAGAGGAGACGCCAGGAAAAAGCCTCTTGAAGTTGGTCAAGATGTTGAACTTTTCCCTCTAGTCCTCCCAGTGCACAGTGCAATGCCCTCTGGTATTTACTTTGGAAACACAATGCAACAGGAACAGATTCACTGAGTAAACCGAGTTTTCAGTATAATCTTGGTTACAAGGGGAACTCACCTTCATGAATCGGTGAGGTGGGCTCCTGAGATCAAACATCGAACGACTTACATCAAGAGATACAGGCAAAGCACTGGGTCTTAAATCACTAACTAATAAGACAAAGAGAACAATAAAAATCATGTTAGCTTAATTGCTAGAAAGAAAACTCAACTAAGAATAACTTCCACAAACTATTGGAAAATATCTGCTCAAGACTACAGGTTACAAATGACCAAAATGATTTAAAGACAGTATGATCTGCTGTTTCGAGCAAAATTTTCCAGGAACATGGGGATGGGGCAGGGAGGAAGAGATGCTGTCTTTTTCAAAAAATTAAATTTTTAATGGAAAAAAATGTCAGTTTTAATACAGGAAGTTGTCTGTAAAATATAATAGACCAGAAAGATTTTAACCATAAAAATATATTGTTTACCAGTAATAAATACAATTTCAGAAAAAATTTATGAATTTATTTTTCTGTTTGTGTGGATTTTTTTTTAAAGGTGAAGAGAAGGGGCTTCACATTACAATTCAAGAATTTAATTTCATACCTTCCAAATAAACACATTCTGTAGTTCTAAACGCACACACATGAAAAATAGCGTAGCACTCGCTGCAAAAAACTAGGCTTAGAGTTTTGCTTTAATAGTCTATACATGCACATGAAGTTCTAAGTTCTGAAAGAGCTGTCAAAAAACTCTGGAGGAAAAAGGCATTTTAGAACTGTACTCTAGACACACTAGAATAACCTTTCTTGTGTTTAAACTTACTAAGACAAAACTAGTAAAGTGTTTACTTAGCTTGAAGAGAAATGGAAAAAGAGATCATGAACTGAAGGGAAGATGTTCAAGACAGTTTAATAAAACCCATTTGGCTCCCACCACAGGTGCTTACAAAGCCTAGTAAAACCATATGTGTTAAAGGCTGCTAAAATTCTACGTGTGTTTTGTTCTCTTAAAAAAAGATATAGAATAGTCTTTTCATGTAGTCTCTATGGTGATTCAGAATTATTTTAAAACAGGACACAGACTGAGACATTTTTCCCCAGCTGAAAAGAAGCATGCTATACCATTCTAAATAAAACATCTTTAAAAACGCGAGCTGTTGCCAGCTTCCGATTTCATGGAGAGGGTGTACATTTCTTGGAGTGTTTTGAGTTTTCTGAATGCATTTGCCTTAGCAATCACAAGCAACAACTACTCATCTACTTCAGTCTGAACAGCATTCATTCTAGGATACATACACCAGCGAACAGCACAGAAGACAATATTTACCTAGGTAGCCAAACAACTTCTATCCAAACTTTTACTGTGTCACAGCCCTCCCTCATTCTTACACATTGAGAAGTGGGGACATTGCTGTAGCTTCAAAAGCAAACTACAAAAAAAGCTGGCATATAGCATCCTGCCCCATTTTGCATCTGTGCTTATCATCTGCTCCTGAATGTTTCTTGGCACTTGTTCCTCTCCCCCTATATGTACTCCTCAGGCACTCCTCCTACTCAACATACTGCCTGGCTTCCTTTTTCCATTTCCCTCACTCCTCTTATTGGTAACTGAAATCTCCAGTACTGCATCCTGGTTTGGATCAGAGGCAGTTACAGTATCTCATTTTGCCAATTTCTCTACCTTTGTGTGATGCATGCAAGCCTTGTTAAGCCCCCAAAAGACAGAAAGTAACAGTGCAGCTGAAAATTAAGCAGAGCTGGCTCTGCAGATTGACTCACCAACCAGGACGTGTCTGTAGCACACAGACTGGCTTTAGAACTGCTATAACCAAACAAGTCTTCTGTAGACTAATGGCTTCTATTCCTCCTACCTATAAACCCTGAAAAAGGGAGGAAGACAGAGGAGCAAGGGTGTGGTCCTTCTCACCTGACCCATATAATTTCCTGCTATCTGATTTTGCTTGGAAGCGCCTGATGAGGTCTGGCGAAACGCGATGCTCCAGATAGAAGGGGTTGTACACGTCATAGCGGGGCCACTGGTACACGCCGTGCAGTTCTGCCTTCCGCTCGCCAAACGAGGCTCTGGCTGACTCTGTGGAGCACAAGTAAACATCAAATGCAAGAGTTCCAGACATAACACATGCTGCCTGGCTTCATAAGGCAGGCAGAGTGCCTTCAGGGCAAAGGACAAAGTATTTCAATATTATCTACTTTGGGTAAAGGGAAAAAAAAGAAAAAGAAAACACACATTCACATTTTGTCAGGTTTCCACAGTGTGTGAGCAAACACTGGAATTAAATTGGCCGTAAAAAACTATGCACACCCTATCTTGGGGTTTTGCAGTAAAAGCCTAAGTAGTTAAATACAGAAGGCTCCAAAGACAGACAGCAAGACAGAAGCTAACAGGAAAAGTAGCACCATGTGTACAGAAAACCTCCAATTTATTTAGTTACCTACCCCCAGCATATTCTTACTGAACTAATGGACCCCCAGACCTTCAGGAAGATCTTGTACAGAAAGATAATGCAGCTTGTGACTGCAGTCTCATCTACTTTCCATGGGAAGTCTGTCCATGGTAAAATCACTGGTCCAAAATTACTTGAATTGTTGGCTGAGGCATAAGTAGACATATCTGAGAATGCTTGAATCCCAGCCCTTTACTCAGCCCATAATCATTTCAGAGAAGACATGTATGTCTTGGTCAGCAAAACAGTGAAGAACACTGCTGGAGTGAAAAGAAGCCATCTGTAACAGCACATTAGAGAATAGGGTGACCTGGATTCTGCCAAACTCTGATATTTGCTTCCTTCACTTCACCTCTCTGGACTTCAACCCACCTCTGAAAAAGTTCTTTACCCCGCAATAAAGAGCCTTCAGTTCTGCAAGTGTGTTGCACCATAAGAGGCAAAGTATCACTGCTCAAGAGTCCTCTCCTGCATGTGTTAGGAGTAAAGAAAAAAGCTAAAACACTGAGATGGAACACGGGCAGTGATAAGCAAGAATTCAAGTACAATGGACTTGAGCATGATGTAAATCAGGATGAACACTAAAAGTCAGGCCACAAAGAACTGCTACACAGCAGATGACGGAAAATCCAGTGTTCCAGACCAGGAGCACACTTCTTCCTGCTAGCTTACTTCTGTGAGAGCCTGAGACACACTGCAGTGAGCACTGAAGACAAAGGCTGCCAGAACTTAATTGCTTTCAGAAGGGTTGCCAAGAGCTAACACTGAGCACGTCCTGTTTCACTAAAGGAAAATGGCCAGACATGCAGAGAAAATGGTGAGGAACTGAGAGCAGGACCTGTTAAATATCGACAGATATTTAACAATGGTCTAAAAAAAAAAGAATTCTAAAGACATTTTTTGAGTATGCTGGTGCTTTGGCTAATGTGAAGAAAGAATGACAGCACACTTCACCGTATTTAGCAAATCTCCCTAAAAAGTAAACACTGCATTTTAAAACACAACTTTAATGCAGCTTAAAAAGCTGTACTTTAAAAAATTAGTATTTATATTTGGAAAGAGAAATGAAAGTTTCCTACTTGACATAAGAGTCACTTTTCAAATATCTGTTCAAACATTTAAAATATTTGCTCAAGTGAGACAATTGTGAAAAGTCAGGTCATCCTGCCAGAAGATTTACCAGCTTGTAGCCTAAGGGCCACTCTGTACACCAGGTCCCTCAGAAATGATCCGGAAGCAGAATTCTCAATGTAGACAAGTCACTGACTGTTAACAGCATGAACAAGGAAAACATTCATCTAAAGGCTGTTAGACACATCTTCCTTCTCTCTGGACAACATCCATGCCTCAGAGTCCTTGATGAACTTCTCTGTACAGTATCTTGAGGACAAGGTAAGACAGAGATAAGGCAGAGCCTAAACCTAGACCCAGTAAGAAAGGGGATTATCAGGAGCATGTCCTGCTTTTCCATAGCATATCCAACTATGGACTTACAAGAACTCGTTCCTGAAACAGCAGGCAAGTGGGGAGGTCAGGCTCAGAGATGCAGAGGCCTCACGTGTTCTACCTCCAGCTCTTCAGTTGATGTTAATGGCTGGTGAGACATCCCAAATAAAGCCCACTAGAAGATGGGGCACAGAATGGCCAATCTGTACTGAACAGCTCTGCTAGGCTGCTTAGCTTGGCTATGGTGCCAGTGGTACATGCAACAGCAGGTGGGGAGGAAGTTTGGTAATAGGCCTGCAGGAGCAGGAAAGAAGCAACAGCAAGGACCTAGGGGGAAGAGGGAAGGGTGGGAATAAAAACCCACAAACACAAAAAAGTTAGGTAGCATTACATCAGTTATTATGCAACATATGGTTGACTTCTTTCAGTTATGAGGGTTTTCACCTTCAGAAAGGAAATACAGTCACATGGGACTAAGAACATACTACCAGCTTATCATGTCCTTGAGGCAAAGCAATACAGGAAACAACTGTTCAGGTATGTCCCTGTGCCAAAATTTTCCCTTACCAAATTCTATGCATCTCCTGGCAGGACTGAGAGCCTAACAGTAGCATATGCTCTGTAACTCCTGTTAGTGGGACAGGATCCTATTTTAAAATGCTATCATGTCTAAATTGCACATACCTCGTTTTGGCAGTTTGAGTATGGGAGTAACAGAGGTTGAAGCACAAGATTGCTGTAAAGCAAAAAATTAATAGTATCATATGAAACCTTGTAACAGGGGATCTGTGCCCCCTGGCCTCCAAAAAGCAGCAAAAAGAGCAAGAAATAGTAGGGACAAAAAATTCTACCAAATAGTAGCACATGCCATCTATTGGCAAAATTTGAAAAGCAAGATGTGATAGTACGTTAAAACATACCAGAATATTAACCATGAAAACCAGAACACCCTCCTCCTTTTACTTGAATGATCTGGAAGCTGGGGGTATGTTAGGTCTTTCCTTGCCTCCAATAAATTCTTTCTAAAGATTCCATTTCCTTTAAGTGTCTTCCATTACTTTTGAGTATGGGCACTAGTGTGCAATCCTCCCATTCATTTTTATTCATGAAACATCACAGAGATTCACAGTGGGATGACATAGTTCCCAAAACTTCTCTGGGTGTCCAGAGAGAAAAGAAACAAGCTCCCCAGGGAAGTGGTCACAGCAGCAGCCTGACAAGAGTTCAAGAAGTGTTTGGACACTGCTCTCAGGCACATGGTGTGATTCATGGGGTGTCCTGTGCAGGGCCAGGAGCTGGACTTGATGATCCTTGTGTGTCCCTTCCAACTCAGCATAATCTATGATTCTTTGAAACAAGACCAGGCTTCTAGAAAAGTTCTGCAAACATATGTTTTCAGTAGGAATACTTGACAACTTTCAAGGAGTAGCAGAAGCTAAACAACTATTTCAGCAATAGTGTCTGTATTTTACCTTTAATTCCTCCAGCATGTGAGATACTAGGAAGGTTCTTTGGCTGTACATAAGCCAGTTTGAATGGAGGGACCACAAATGGTACCTCCTGACCATCCAGGGGCAGTTTAGAAAGCAAATAATCCTCGGAACAGCCAACTTGACGCTTCACTGACACAGAAGACAATGGAGGCTTCTCTACAATAGCTGGCTTGCTTGCAGCTACTGCTTCAGATTCCTGCACCATGGAAACTGCTAAAAATAAAGAGCAGGAAAACAGACAGTACACATGTGCATTAATGTTTGAACAATACTATGAACAGTGCTCTTTTATTTAATAGTGTCTCTGCTTGATACATTACTTAACAGCTGCTAGTATTCAGTTTTACAGCATTCAGGACTAGTACCAGGAAGATATTTATCCTCTTGACACCTGTACTGATCCAAACTCTTTGTTGCACAAGCTTCTACATTTATAGCTACCTTCCTCTTAAGTGAATTTTCACAAGAGCTACACTTCTATCACAGAAGAGTTCCTTGAACAAATAAGACACCAAAGAAAATCCTAACAGAGTTAAAAATATCCACAGAGAGAAAAAAAAAGAAAAAAGAAAAAAGAAAAAAAGAAAAAAAAGCATTCAGATTCTGAGAGTTTGAAAGATACAAGACCTTTACACAACCTTGGTAAAAAAGCTGGCTTTTTTATAAAAAATACTGGACAGTATTCTAGACTGCAAAGAGCAGACTTCAGACAAGTGTTATTTCTCAGTTCCAACTCAGAACACTAACAAGCATGTGTTCAATCTCCAAGTGAAGGTATGGAAAGAATTTTTGATGTTGAAAGAGAAATCAAGTTTATCAGGGGTAACACAGTTATTTTATTAATGTGAAATCTCATCACTAATGAAACAGCAAAACATTTATTAAATCCTCATTATGTCAGAACTCACTTACTTTCCTTGTCCATGCAGAAACACCATTTACACCAGGTTTTTATACATTCTGTTGCCATTGTTTTCAGTGTTACAGTTTAGAGGGGCCCTCAATCAGTGATCCAGTGCAGCTATCAAACCTGAAAAACACAATAAAACAAACCATAGTAGATGGGAGTAACTGAAATCAGAATGCAGTATTATCAGCTATTTAATATGCAATTGCTTTTTGGACACACTCCCAGGATCAATCAGAAAGTTACTTCAGTCATAAAAGTATCAGAGCCATCAGATTTCTCTCACTGAGACAAAACATTTTTACATAAAAGCACAAGGAAAGAGATAATTTTAACATATGGCATGCAAATACTTTCAGTGATCCACTCAGACAGGTCCCTGTCTTTTGGAAACACTAAAATTCTCCTCATATTTGTGTGTGCCACCGGGCTTTGGAGTTTACTCAGCTTTACAGCTGTTTTGACGTGGTATTGTCAAGTCATTTGCAAGATGTGTTTTTAATTCTGTTTCTCTTGTTCATGTTTCTCCTATCCTCTTTCACTCCCCTACTATTTTCACATACCTCTATACGTGTTTACATTTTTCACTCGACATACTCCATACTTTTAACTTGAAAACAGGCTTTATGAATGATGCCAAAATTGCCTTCTTTGAGAAACTACTGCTTTCTCATAATTGTATACACATGAAACCGAAGACCTGGTTTATTATATAATTGTTTGCTGTGCACACAGAAATAGAGCATGCTGACTTTCTGCAAAATAAGGAGCATGGTAATCTACGAAAGAATGAGAACAAGTCTCTAACAGCTGGTTAACATTATAAGAACTTTATGACAATGCTAACTGGCCTCATTTAAATGTCTTTATTCATATCCTTATGTTCTCTTTTCAGAGGGACACAGACAGCTGCGTTGCCTCCTGTCCAAAACTTTAGCTGTCTAAGTCTAGTCCTTTTACATCCACCGAAAGTACACAAGGTTCTTAGTAGAATATACCCAAGACGCGATTCTAACTCCATGAAGGTTAGAAGATACCAAACAGAACATGAACATAGGTTGAAGGGATGGGGAAGACAACAAGTAAGATAGGGGGGGAAAGCACAGAGAAAATATGCAATTTTACCAAAAAATGAAAAATGGACATGTTTGCTTAGTTATTTCAAATGCAAGAAATTTCTGAAAGCATCTGTGCTCCAACACAGAAACCATTCCTACCTGCAGCTTGAACAGTGCCGTAATTTTCTTTTTATGTTCAAAGACAGCTAGAGAACCACACAAATTCTATGGAAATAACTGTAATATCCCCAAAATTTTTCTTTCATTAAAAGCTCCTCAAAATTCTGTAGATGTCAAGTGGAGATACTAAGCTATGGACACTTCATCTAACTCAGACACCATTACTCTGCGCAGAATCCCTCTCTCAGTACTTGCCTTCATCTTAAAATTGCCCATGAGTGTAAGTACAACACAAGATCTGCATCAAAAATCTTCAGAGGCAATGCCACCAGCTCCAGAACCTGCTCTGCATCTTTACAGAAGCACAAAAGGAGGCACGGAAATTTCTCATTAAATTCTCCATGGTTGTAAGGATCAGATTTTCACTGCTGCTCCTCCCTTGGAGGCACACTCACGATAGCTAAGGCCACTAATTTACTTTGGGTTCCCTTGCAGTGATTTTCCTTCCCAGCTGTTATCAGTACACAGCTGGAGTTAATATGCTTCACTCTTGTTCACCATGTTTAAACTGGACTGAAACAGCTGCTCTGTTTGCTCTAAGCTTTGCAACAATGGTATCTAAGCCTCAGTGGCAGTTTGCACAGGCAAACCAGACTTTTATCTCAAAATGTCCAGATTGAATTTATTCGCTGCTGCTGGTGAGGAAACCAAAATGTTAGCACTGCCCTACTTTCTAGCTACATAAAGTGGAAAAATTCGTTTTTCTGCATCAGAGAAAATTCAGTTCATGGTAGTGAATTGTTTAGCTGGAACCATTAATGTGAGCAAATAAACAAATGGAAATCATCTGTCACAAGCAGCTGCCTTTCCTTCACAGGGGATAAGTGCCTTACCTAGAAAGAAAGGGCTTCATATGGGTATTGAGGATAACAGTAACAATGCAGTTCTACACCTTCTGTTCTTATATCATTAAAAAAGACCATGTTTTTCACAGTAATGCCAAGTCAGCTGTGATAGTCTTTAACCTTTATCTTTTTTCCCTATTTATCGATATGCAAATGTTCATACATTTTTCTTCTATCTGAAGACAAATATAAAGCAATTCATCACTGCCTACTGTAAAGAAGAGTACGGATTACAGATTGTTCTTTAGCAATAGGCGAGGCAACATCAACAGATAATGCCAAAGTATATAGACACATATCTTAGAGCTTCCATTTCAGTTTTAGCTTAATTATAGGAGTCTGAGAAGAAAGTTCCATGAGTAAGAGACTAGAACACTGTTTACCCTTCTTCTAAGCTTAAAAATATAATGGTTTCAGTGACAAAACTTGCGCTTGGGTCCCTAGATTTATACCACAGCCACATTATTAACAAAATGACAGCATTTGCTGAGGGACAGGCCGTTTAGACACAGCACTCCCCCATTCTGCTTAGAGCACTTTGCTTTGTTCATGGAATCACAACATGGATGGTCTCAATTACTTTTAAAAGTTTTAATTCACTTAATTAAGCTACAGTGATAAATACTGTTTTTTTTTTTTTTTTTTGTTTGAGCAATCCTGGCAGTAAATTAAATGGCTTGACTCCCAGTTAATATATTTTCTTGTATCTGTATTTTCCAAGCTGCCTACAGTTATTTATATAACTTTCAGGGCATGTAAAAGTTTTCTCTTAACCATGTGCAAGAGAAAGAAATTTAGCAGGTTCTGTTGTATATTTTATTAACTGAAAATAAACAAAAACATTGTACGAGACTAAGCAAGTATTTCATGATCTTGACAGAAGTTGACATTTCTATCAAAGGTTAAACTTATCCCACATGCCAGATCCTTTTGTTGGTGCTGGCTACCCAAAAATCCTCAGTATATAATTTAACAGTTGTTAGAAGGTTGTACTAACATGAATTTATCTGGGAATATATTTATGAAATAAACCAGAACCATAGAGACATTCGTTAGGTGCACCACCAAATCCCAAAGACTGACTTCCCAGCAATGTCATCCATCTTAACAAGAACTTAAGACTCCTTGACAGTATCTCTACTTTTTGGGGTCAGTTTTTGTTGGGCAATATCCACATAACAAGGATAGCCTCCATTTTTGAGATTCTAGACTGACAAAAGGATGGGGGGAAAAAAAATATACCTCATTTTCAGACAAAAAGCAGAGATAGAGAAATCAGTTTGCAGAAGAGGGAACTGAACCCAGATCTTGTCACTCTTGTGTCAAATTCTCTTTCTTCGTGTTTTTCACCAAATTCAGTAAGCCATTTCATTTCTCTCTTCCCAGTATCAAGCCAAAGTAAGATAAGCAAGTGTAACTCAGCAAGAGTACTTCCACACTAAGGCAAAAAGAGAGCCAACCTTATTAGAACATCCTGGAAATGACAGTTTAAAACCTAACCACACACATACACTGAGCCTAGAGAATTATAATCACTATTATTTTAATGGGTTTAGATGGAAAACATAAATTATCTTAATGATTTCCAGATTCCTCTGATAGAAATTTTGACTGAGCTAAAATCAGATAAACAGAGTATCAAAGACTTTAGTTCCAGATGCCTCCAGAACGATTACAAGACAGAAATGTTTGGAGAAGAAAGTAAATATTTTCAACAACTCATTAAATAAAAAGAACATGATAGAAAACGGATGATTGCAATATTAAATATTACAAGCTGAAAGTAGTCTGAAAAGAAATGCAGGTCTTTACTGCCTTATGAGGAAAGGGTGTGTTTTGCAACAAGACTGCAGGCTGCCAATGAATTTTACTGCATTTAGTCACAGCACTGCTCCATAGGAGTTGAACAGGTAACACATTTATAATCACACAATAGAAACAAAGGTGAAATAGCTGTTCTCAAACAGGGAAAGCTGGCTAAACCAGTGGCTTCAAACATTTTGAGATTTATTGCCAGTCATAAATGTATACAACGCATTTATAGCACGCATAGTACATGCATTCTCAGATCTGCATTTTAGAAACATACCACAGCAAAATTCTAGTAACAGTAAGTTCTCACACAGCAGGATGTGTAAAACAAAATACCCGGAAATAGGGATCATCAGTTGTTACAAAGCATTTGGGCCAGATCTTCGAATGACATAAGCGTCTACAACTCCAGGAGCCCCAGCAGAGCCAGGACACTTTGCAACATCTGACGATCTGCACTCTGGAGAAAGTGAGCTCAAGCTTGCTAGTTCATACCTCAGCCAAACACCCCGTTTATAATACCTCTTATGCTACCTGTTTCTGCCACCCTTTGACTTTCTGCCTTTCGGATCCAGAAGATGCAGTCAATCTCAGTCATATAAATCCTTCAGAGAGCAGAACAGCTCAGGTGTCCAGATGTTTAACAGAAGCACAGCACAGCAAAAGCTGCTTCTGATGCAGGTCAGATGGATTATCTTTTGATGGTGCAGATGCTGCCGAAGGCTTAACTTCCACAGCCAGCTGTTTTATGGTTTTGCTTCTGGGGGAGAGCATCTGGGAGCTGTGCACCCCTCTCAACACAGCTCTTCAGCTGAAGACGGGTGGCTGGTGACCACCGCATCTCAAAACCGGCCAACGCTAGTAAAACATCTAAATGGTTCTGAGACATTTGCCTCCAGGTACTTTGCTACTAGAGCAGCAAGGAGAGCACATGTACCTACATACACTTACCAAAGACATAAAGCCCACAGTTTAAAAAAAAAACCAACTGGTTTTTTGGGGACTGTAGGCAGGTCTGACTTGTACCGCCCACACAGGAGAGACAGGTACTTCAAGTGGATCTGAGCATGTGAAAAGAGAGGACACAGCTTTTGTTCCTATTCATTATAAACTTCAGCAGTAGCTGGGTGTCTGCAGGAATAAAAAAAAAGGAAACAAAAAATGTCATGCCAACACACACCTACCAGGTGCATGACAAGAAGCTCCCTTCTACACTTGTTTCTGGAAGAACCCCACAACTGTGATATCTGCAGTAACTTGTGGGTGCGGGTGTGTGTACATACACCCTCCTTCTCTGCTTAGAGCCACAGCTCTTGGAAGAGCACGAAATCACTGGAAATTTGCATGCAAAGATTATTCCACTTCGTCTGCCTTCCAAGGAAATTAGGATAATGTCAGGCTTTCTCTTTTTTTGTTACTGGAAAGAGAAAGGAATTTCACCCTGAAAGCAGTGGATCACAAAGAAGATGCTGGAATAACACAACAGAAAAAGGGAAGTTATGAGAAGGCTTTTGAAGGACACAACCAGAAAGGCATTCTTGTGAGAGACATCTCACAAACAGTTCGACAGAAACATAGTGAAGAGATGCAAAACTCTCCCAGTAGAGCAAATGAAAAAAGAGTGCAATTACATATTTAAAACTGAAGACCATTGCACAGCTTTCCTGGGGTAGACAGGCTCCCAGCGTTGTTTAAGCAGTTATGCACTTGAATTGGGTAACAGAAATAGATGGTAAAGTCACACTCCATGATGCAAACAAACCACCAACTGCCCGGGCACAGGAAGCACCTTCCCACACTGGTAAATGATGACACAGCAGCCCATCAGGGAAAGTTTTATGGGTTCCTTTCACTGGTCACAGAAACAGGAAACTGAATGGAATAGATCATGGGTCTGAACTGTCATAGTCTTGTGCTGCAACCTCCTCTCATTCACTTACAGTTTGCTAAAGCAGAATTTTTCTTTAGAAGGCCAGAAGACCCATTATGAGCCCTTGTCTCACTCCCCTCAGCTTCTGACACCACTGGATTTCAACCAGTTACAGCTGCACTACACTACGCAACTTCAGCAGAAAACACTCCAATAGCTATTCCTTCACTACCAATACTTTAGCTCCAGGAACTATCCACCTCAAAGTCAACAATATCACAGGATAATCTAAGGTGAGAAAATATTTCAATAATTAACACTTGAAAGGGCATGACTGCTCTTGCTCTTGCAGCACTGTATTGACATTCCAAATTGTTACCAGCCCACCACTGGCTCTGCATTCTTCTGACTGTATTTTGAGCAAGTGAAGGAGGTAGGTGGGAGCCTGCAGATAGCATCTCCACACTCCCTTTGGTGACTGCCACAGTGTTCAGGTAAGATACTGTTTGCTGGGCTCTCATACAGGTAACAGTTGCAGCTGAAGTTTAAAACTCTTATAATCAGCAGGAGTGCTTAATATGTCACTGCTATCAATCAGGATGTGACAACTGCACAAAAATATTATTTAACTTCAGCAAGCTTCTTTTGAGGGAAAGGAAAACCCCTCAGATATCAGTTCTTAGCTTGGGTGTTCTCACAGCAGTAAAAGCAGAACTCACTGTGAGCCCAAGAGCTGCTCTGCGTGTTCTCCTGCCAATGAGGTGTAGCTCTAACTGTACCAGAGCAGAAACTTCTCCTGGAGCAGCCACATCTTCCCACATGCAGTTCTGAGAGAACATGCTGTGTCCCTCTCCAGCTTTCCCTTCTCCCTCCAGCCTCTCCGCCCAGACAAAGATGATCTAATGTATGTCTCTCTTCTTGCAGGCCCTGAGCTGAACCCTAAAGATCACTTGTGCAATCTAGCTGTGGTCTCAATTCAGCTCAGCAGCTGCTTCTTCCCAGGGCTCCAGCCTGGAGGAGGCCAAATGGCTTTCAGCACATCTGCACACACAGCCCAGGCACAGAGCACCAGAGTACATCACAAAGAAGAATTAATTGCTCCTGCCTACTTCCCCAAAGAAAAATAAAGCTGAGCAGGTGTGTGTGCTTGAGCTATTGTGCTGCAGGAACAACTGCTTCTGCTTTTCAGGCACCCCTTGGAGAAGGGGAACAAACCCTGGCACGAGTACAGGATCCAAAGTTGTCCTTCTGACATGGCCCCCAGGGACACCCTGACTCTGCTTTAGCATTATAGCCTTGCACCTGCAGCCCTTAAATGCAGACTTAATCCAATCCTACCCCAGTATGCAAAACAATAATATAATTTACAAGGGCCAAAAGAAAAATTTCCATAAATTTGAACCAGTTTTTCTTGTGTGAGATTTACATTTGAATTAAGAAGGAAACATTATAAATCTATCCCATGATAAAGCTTAAAACTTGGGATTTTAATATGCTGAATCCCCTATGCTCTGGGCTGTAAAAGTTGATTTAGTGTATCTTCCTAATGCTGCATTAGGCAAGTAACCAATTCATCCAATAACTGATCTGACAACACTGTTCCTGTGAACTGAAGATAAATTCACTGACTTGGACAAGAATGTACAATATTGTATGTATTGGGTCAGTAAACACAAAAGAATAAATCCATTATGTTGGACTGCAGACCTTTCTGGATTCAGATGGAAAATGGCAAAGCAAGAGTTGAAGTCAGGACACCAGAAAAGAAAGCTGAAGAGACTAAAATATCTGTAAAAAGAAGTTGGCTTTTGATGAGAACGTGGAAAGAATTCAGCATAAGATAAGTCCTTTGCTCTAAGCAGATTAGGAACAAATCACAACAATCACCAATTGTTACTTTATAATCTAACTTAAAACTTAAGACTTTCTTTATGTATTCTGTGTCAGGTTTTAATCCAATTTTTTTCTCTTTCTGCCGTTAATGCCAAGAAGCCACGAAAATAGAAATGTCAGCAATCCTTCTATAGCTCTGATACCAAAGAAAACTGGAAACATCTGGATTCATTTTTCAACAGGACAGCCAAGAAGAAGGTATTTTAGGCAAGAGCATCTGCCTGTGGAGTTCCCTAACATGGCTAAATGTGACTAGTTTTGAAAAGATGGCCCTTGGAAACCAACTCAATGCAACACTGAAAAAGCATTAAATGGCATTTAGGACTCCTCAGCCGCTGCCATGACCACAGAGCCATACAGAACACACATGGATACACACATAACATCCAGACAGCTAATGCAAATGGCTTTTCCTGTATATTTGGGGGGAAAAAAAAAAAAGAAAGAAGGAAACCCAAGCAGTTTTGCATGGCAAAATAGTTTCATTACCATTAAAACAAGAGTGAAGATGGACTATTTCTTTACATACACATGCACACACACATCTATTGCTTTGCTTTAGGTGAAGCAGATTTTAATAGTTATTTTACACATAATTATTATCCTGTTTCATGATGAAAACAAAAAGCCTATCAATTATGGAGTTTCCAATGGGTGAGGATTCCCTGTTCGGCAGTTCTGCTCCATACTGTCACTGTATAACCAGTTCCACAGCGGTGAGAGGAAGCAAACGTGTAAGTTGTACAAATCAAAGTTAAAAGACTGTGTCTGAGATTAAGAAAGGAAAGGTGATTCAAGTACATTTTATATATGAAAACAGGTTAAATGAATGAACCAAGAACAGGAAATGGGAACTGATCTTAATTAATTCAAATCCAAACCAGATTGGGAATATGGCTCTGCAGGGCATGTGTACTGAGCTCAGGAAGCTGCCTAAACACACACTGAAATACAAGTCCAGAAAGATACTGTCTTTATAAAGTACAACTATTTATTACTTTTTGCATTAAATCCATCCAGACCAGGGACCCAGAACCACTTTAACAGCCCCAGCAGTGCCTCTCAGAGAGCTGTACTGGCTGGAGTTGTTGGCAGCTGCCCAGGCAGATGAGTGGTAACCAGGCACTGCGTAACAGAGGCATTTTTCAAGGAGTTTGCACAGACACTGGGAGAAAACAGCAGAAATCAAAACTGTCTCAATTTAATGGCAGTATCTAAGATCCCAATCATTATTGGCCAAATGTTGCTACAACTCTGGGACATCGTGTCTGCTCCCTTCTGAGAAGACAGAGGTCCTGAGAGCAGAAGTTGGCAGCATGAAGCTACCATTCCCTGTTTTCCCTTAGGATAGAATTGTTTAACAACACAGTGAACAATAGATACACCATAAATGTATGGGGTTTTAAAAAATCCTGTTGAGTTTAAATCAACACTCTTACGAAGAGATTTTGGATCCATTATTTCACACATTGGTGAAACTAGATCTGGAAGTACGTGTACCACTAACCAGAATGAAAGCCAGAGTAATTTAGGCAGATGTTCTATGTTTTATTAAGGCTTCATGGAAGAAATTTTTTTGCAACTCTGGTCACTGCTGAGAAGACAGAGAACCTGCACGGGAAAGTCAGAGAGTTCCCAATCTAGAGGCCAACAACTCCCTTTTGCAAAAGTAAATCATGGAGAAAAAACCCCCAACAAACCCAACACAGAATTAAAAGTTTTAGAATTCCCCCCTACTGCAAAATGAAACTGGCCTCGAAACTGTTTTGTTGTCACTTAGGAGTGCTAAACAACAGAATTTCTCTCAGAAACAGGAGACACAACTTGCTTTTGTATCAGTTGACCACTAACCACAAAGGCACTGCTCAAGTGACTTTTAACCCTCGTCCTGACTAACCCTCCTCTCTGCATGGCAAGCGCTTTCCTTGTTGGAAGACCTACACACACAGTGGACTGACTGAAGGCCTGAACTTTATAAAGAGAATTCTGCCACAGCCTCTCATTTCTCTGCCGTCTCCAGCCCCTGTCAAGCCCTGCTCAAGGGCTGGGCCATGCCTGGCCACATGAACCACCTGACCCAGCTTCAGCAAGCAGGGTGGGCACAGCCACATGCAGCCCCCTCTGCCCAGACGCATGAGAACTCTGTGGGAGAGAGGGGTTGCATTCCTGTGGGAAGAAGGTGCCCTCCTACACCTCTGATGATGAGGCTGTCCCACAAAAGCCAGGCAGCCTTTGGCTCTCCATGCTTCAGCCAAAGCTGAGGCACTACAGGTGTGCATCCTTGTACCCCCAGCACGCTCCGTGGATGAGGCCGCAGGCGCTCCGGGGCCCAGCGCGGTGCCCAGGGGAGCTGGGCCGGGAGCCAGGCACCCCCTGCCCAGGCTGCAGCACCCCGCTCCAGCACACATCCAGCTTCCAGGCTCCAAAGCATAGGTGCTAAATTAATGGAGTGCCATGGAGGTTTCAAAGTCATTGGGACATGGTCCTTCTGCACTGCCTTTTTTGGATTTCAAAGCTGGTTTAATTTTCAAAGGAGCATCTCCAGAACTCACTCTTCAGGCCATTGCAGTGACCACAAGGACCCCCCGAAACATCAATAGCCTTCATTTGGGACCTAATTATCTGTTCTCTCCAGTTTAAGTCTGGCTATTAGATCACTGGAAAACAAACATTCAAAACAAAATCACCAGGGTACAATTTACAGGAAAGATAAGCATCAGATTGACGACAATTTTTTTTTGGCACTGAATTAGTGCAAACTTCAGCTGCAATGACAGGCAAACAAATACTCATACTAAGCTTAAGACAAGTATCCTCACTAATTCTGCATGGTTTGATGTATTAAGATCATTAAAAAATTTAATGGAACACAGAGAAGCTCAAGCAAACCCAGGTTCTGAACCTCTTCCCATGAGGCTTCTCAGTTTAGATGTGAAGATCCTGCAAAAGGCTATCAACCTGACTTCTCTCTGCATAAGCAATCTTTCTGATGGAGCCCGAGCAGCATTACTAACTAGAATGACAACATGGCTTAAATCAGAGACATTCTACTTCAAGTCAGAGCTTGCTTTGCCCTTTACTTCAAAGAGATGAGATCTTAAGTTCTCTGCTGACAGAGATTGGGTGTTGTCCTACTTAGATTAGAGAGAATATTTACCAGATTTAATGTATCTTGGGAGATAGCAATTCAGAGTAAACAAAGCCACTCTTTCATAAAATTAAACAAGAGTCCAGAGAGGGGAGCAATACATCAGGATATGCATCACATAAAATTCACCAAATGAAGTAAATAGCATCTTAATCAAGCAAAGAAGTTCAATGTTCCACCAAAGGCAAAGTGTAGTTCTGGTATAAGCCACAGCAGGTAGGACAGACATGAAGACAGGAGGCCTAAGCTGGGCAAAGCCTGGCTTCCTAGCTGAGGCTGTCCTGATAAGGCAGGTCCTCTGGCTCTGCGCACCACACATGGAGGCTGCATCTGCCTGTCCCGAACTTGCTTAAAGGGCTGGCTGCTACTGGAGGGGCTGTTCAACTCTGCCTTGCCGACAGCCATTCCTGTAGGACCCAGTAAACATGCAGCTGCACAGTGAGTTGGCCCAGCTCACTGATTAGATACAAAATTAAATGACCAAAATAAACAAACTTTTTTTTTCCTTAAAATAAAAAAGTAGTTTTCCAACTCTCCCTGTGGTAGACTGCACAAGGTGGGTTGGGGAAAATGGGGGGCCAGAGCAGGACTGCCCGTTTCACAGCCAAGCCACAACTCTGGGGAGTGCTTAGAGTAACTTACAACTGAAACTAAACCACCCACGAATACGATGAACGGAGGCTGAGTGAAAAGCAAACCAGCTGATACTGAACAAGTGACAGAACAAACAAGTAAAACAACTAAGTCTGAGGTTTAGGACAAAGAAAAAGAGACCAGTGCCTAAACTTTTTTTCCAACATTGTAAATTAACAGCCTACACACATGACTGACTGAACAATCCTGCCCACATTCATTCTTTCCACAGCATAAGAAGAAAGAGGAATTAATCACCTGGGGATCCATCATCTCAATTAAATGCAGGGGAGGGCAGTGGAATTCATGTGACATCTGTGGAGTCCAACACACCCTCTGGGTGCAGCATTTTTAGTAGGTGTCATTTTTATAAGTATTGGCAAGAATCAAGGGACACTTTAGTAATAAATATATTCTCTTGAAATTAAATATTGCTTAACCACATGTATTCTGCAAATATATATTTTAATATTTAGCATACAGTTCGAAAAAAGACTAGAAATTAAACTTTCCCACTCCTGGATTCATGCCCTAGCCACCGAGTTGTAAGATTACAGCTCACCTAATGAATATTTCTGTACTGAAAGCAAGGTGTAACAGTTTCATAAGTAAGAAGCCAGAGACCACCAGCCCAGAACAGCACAAAGGTTTATGGTCTAGCACTCTCTTGAGAAATGAAAGATGCAAATTCCGAACTTAATTCTTCGCATCTGTCTAATAGCTATAGACAAAACCTAGAAAGAATAGGAAGGAGGGGAAAAAAGCATAGCAATGTATTCCCCTGCATGGTTTTTAAGTAGTCCTGATCCCCTGATATGTCACCTAAAGACACTTGAGCTCTCCAAGAACAACTTACCAAGGTACACCTCGCTTCTGGATGCCTGGACAGCTTGGACACCCAACTAATCAACACTGTAAAAACTAATCGCACATAAAGCAGCAAACCTCAATGCATTCAGCAAGTATCACTGGGAAAAACCTGAGCCAAAAACAGATCAGAGATTGAGGGTTAGGACTGCAAGGGTCCAGCTCCGCAGTGCAGGTGCTCACAGGATCGTTTACATGGGAAGGCACTTGGCAGCTGCAGCCCAGTGGACATCCCGAGATCTTGCTCTTTTCCTGCACAATTACAGCAGCACTGACTGGAAGTGTGCATTGTAGGAACCATCACGATATCAACCTTTTCATTCTAATCTAGGGAAATGCATCACATGAGACACTGGGCATGTTTCCACATCAAAGGAGAGTTACAAGACCAGCTTAAAGATGGTATTGATTTCAGACTGCTGTTTAATAATCAGAGTGATGTGAAACACCCAGGAATCCAGCTTCATAGTATGCATTCAACAACTGTGAACAGGACAGCTTGAAATGGCTTACAATTATACCTGCTGCTTTAGCAGTGCTCTTGGATACAGCAGGATGTAACTTCAGTAAATATAATATGTTTTCTGATGCTAATTTCATGCCATACAGGGGGAAACTGCCTAACTATATTCACAACTTCCTTTGGAGTTTTGGCTAAACCCCATCTCTAATTACTTGAAGTGTTCCTAGAGAAGATGATCTAATTAGCTATTGCTGGCCTGTGACAACACTTAGCTGTTGATTCACACAAAACATTTGAATTTTACAAGGCCATTTTCACACAGCAATACCACATTGAAACTGTTCTAAGTACAACTGAACCTCGGACCTAATTTATATGAAGATTTAATCCCCCAGTACTTCAAAATAGTTACTACTTTCCTACCTGCCTGCATTTCCCCAAGTCTGCCGCTCGACAGGAAGCAGAGACACCCGGCCGCACACGGCCGCCTCCGCCGGGGCAGCTCCTGCTGCCCGCACCGGCGCTGCCCGCACCGGCGCTGCCCTCCCCGCGGCCCCCGGCGCTGCTCTGGCCTCCCGCTGCCTCTGCCCGGCCCGGTACCTGCCTGGAGGGCGCCGCCGGCCCTCTGCCCGCCGGAGCTGCAGCGGGACGGGGCTACCGCCCGCCGCTCTCCCCGCGCTGCTGCCGCTCCTGCCGTGCCGCCCGGCCCCCGCCTGCCCTCGCAGCCGGGCCCCGCCGCCCGCTCGGCCCGCCAGGTGCGCTCCCGCCGCGCTTACTCACCCGTCCCTGTCGCGCAGGGGGAGTTTCCCCGGCCGCTTGGGACTCTCCCGCCTCACCAGAGCGACTCGCTGGGGCAGACTTATCTCTAAATGGCTGCCCGTAACTTTTCTTTGGCGCTTGCTAGACCACGACACCTGCAAAGTGGGTTCCGGACCTGCCCCTCGCCTTGCTAGAAGCACAACCAGGCTTCTGTTTTAGAGAGAAAAAGCGATTTTTTCATGTTTTACAATGTTCTTAGAAAACGGCATGTCCAGTTGGAATATGGATCTATGTCAAGTTAGGCTTTACATAGACACGTGAGAAAGCCCCTGCCACGAGAGTGCCTAGTTTGTAGGTTAATTTAGGGATCACACACAGTTGATTGGTTCAGAATTTTCAGCGGGAAATTCTGGTTTGGAAATTTCCTTGCAGAAAGGAAAAGTTCTGAGAGTCTCAAGGTGGTCTCTCCTTGATTCTAGTTTTTGATAACTGGAAGTGCTAAAATATCCCAAGAGGCAGATATGAGCAAAAGGTGGAGCTGGATTAGTAGGAAAAGTATTTCCCCGAATAAATGCTGTTTACACTCTGAGAGCATTAAAATTTCCAGTCATTGAAGTTTTGCACAGTTGCCCTAATAGCTCTTGATTTCCAATCTTTGGTGGATTCCCCATCCACCGAGACTGTAGTTTTTCTGTTACCATATTTTTCATTTCAGATCTAATAGCGCCACAGATCTGCTGCTAACTAAGAATTTCATGCCTGTCATCATGCAGTGTAACACAGCTACTTCAAGCTCCAGAGCTGTAAGGGCAGAGAGACCCTCTGCCAAAAGCACAGACTCATAAATTTTGAGCTAACAAAGCATCTCTGTTCATCTCTGCACAGAGCCAGTTGCACTGGGTATCACATAGCAGAGAGGCTCTGATTCCTGTTAATGGAACTCATGAGATTATGCGTGGTCACTGTTTTAAAGAAATACCAGTAACCTGGTATGCTTCCAGAATTATCTGAGTCCTCCTAAGGTGCGCGTTAAGCACACATTTCAAGGCATCTCACTGAATTTATTTACATGACTGAACAGCTTTATTTTCACTGTTCACAGAAGTGTGTTGTTTAACTACTGATAAGGCCCCTGTATGCAGCTTGCTGCTATCAAGTTACCTTGGCATTGTCATGCTGAAGGGTTTTTTGGGCTCTCAACGACTTCCAGTCCTGCCTGAATGGCTCTTCAGCTGCTGGAGTTGCAGTGCAGTAGCACCCATCCTTTGGGACTGCAGGGTGCCTCTCGGGTGAAGAAAAATACATTAAAAATAGTATTTTAGACAAGGCAGTTAAAGCAAAAAAACCCAGTTTGCAATATGACCTTCCTTCTTCATCAAGGCAAGACTGTGCCTTGCAGTTTGAGGGGGCCCATTAACACATCCCTGTGGCTCTTTTGATGGTTTGGACACCTTTCAGTCTTCTTTCAGCTGCTTGAAAATTGGGAAGTTTGTTTCAATAAGCACAAAATTCAGCTCTGCATGGTAAGGGATGTGGACAACCTGATCTTGTATGGATGGGGACACCATTGCCGTCCTGTGATTTTTTTAGCTGGGATGGGAAAGAAACCTCCCCCCTTCCTTAAAAGATTTTTGTTCCAAACAAATCTAGTCTGAAGGTCAGCAGTGAAACCAATTCACCTCTTTTCTTTGCTCCTCCAACCTCTCTGTCAGCTGCAAATATAATCTTCCTTCCCCGCCAGCCTCCTGGCACCATCCAGAGTGCCCCATGCTGTGCTGTATCTTTCTGTAACTAAACCTTGCTTGACAAGCCTGGTGATGTTCCCCTGCCTCACTGACTCCTGCTGTCGGTCCCCCTCTCCTCTGGTGACCATTCCAGACTGTCACTGCAACCACACATCCTCACTAATTCCTGCTTCTCTGCAGCTCCTTATGCTGCCTCCACTCTGGGCACCCCCGGTACTCAGACCAAGCTAATAAACTGGGCTGCTTTTGGCTGGCTCTGCCAAACCACAGCACTCTCAGCTGCAGAAATGCAGGGCTGAAATACTTGAGCAGGCCCACGCAGGGCCAGTAGAGGAGAATTTATTAGTCTGGGCTATGCTTCACCTCTCATATTCCCCAGTGAGGCCTGTCTCATCTGTTTTGAACCTCTGCACAGCAGACTTTTTCACTTGTTGCTGAGCCTGTTTATGCTATTGGATTACAACTTCGCAGTGTTTTTCGTGTTGAAAGAGGAGTAGCCAGAAGACTACAAAAAGTAGCTACAAGCAGGAATCTATATTATCATCTCTGGGCCTCAAACCTTTAGGAACTGGACTTGAAATAATAAAAACCCCATGTATAAATACTGACACAAATCTCGAGTAATTATTTACATCTGCAAACACTTTCAAACAGATTAAGACCCTTTTTCTTCACTCTGTGCAAATGCTCCACTGAACAAAGTTTTCAGCAGGAATGCTGATGGAGGCTGCAGCTTTGTATAAATCTGGACTGAATTCTCCCTCGTGATCCTTTGCATCAGAAACCTGATCCCACCACCTGTGCACACTTACAGACATGCCAACTTCCATGTTAAAAATCAAGAGGTTCAGAGGTTGAATCAATGTTTGCACAGAGCGCAGTGAAATCTTTTAAGCACAAAAGTGGAAAACATAATTGCTTAGAAGTTCTTGCCTAGTTTATGAAGAATTACACGAAATTAAGCAGCTGATGATTCCAGATAGCTTTCCCAGCTCTCTCCCAGCTGAGAATCCTTCAGAGCAAGCAAGCATCTAAAACTACTGCTTATGGAATATTTTAGTTTCAGAAACTAACATCAAGTGATGTACTTATGATCAGAGTTAAATTCCAGTATATATTGCAATAGCCAAGTGATGAGCTCAGCCGTCACGACCTAAAAGCAGGGCGTTATCAGGACAAGTCCAGCACACAGCCTACAATGACTTATAGCCAAACTCCATGTGTAAGCTCTAAATTAAGTTTTCTGAGGCAGAGATTTTTGAGAGAAAAAAAAGAATTTCGCAACTTAAATTTCAGTGAAATAGCAGAGTACTTTTCAGCTGAAGTCCCTAAGCAGTTAATACACCTTCGTTACAAACAAGTTCTGCAGCCAGAGGATTTTACTACCATTAAAGTTTTTGCAGCAGTAATCTTTGTCCCCTGAGGTTTTTTTTGGGAGAAACATGAAACTGTTTCCTCATCCTCCTTGTCCTGCTCTCAGCTGGAGCCTGGTTGTTTTCCATTCCCATCATAACCTTTGGGTTTAGCTGACACCTTCCCTCCTCTGCCACAGATGCTGGGTGGGGTCCACACACTTCATTATAGAAAGCTGCTATAATTCAGTCCATGACTATTATTTTTTATTTTCTCCTTTTATCAAATGCATGTTTAACATCACACTTTCTTGACATTACCTGTTGTAATTCTGTCCACCATCTGAGACTGCAGCCAGTTGCCTCCTCCCAAAGAGCTGCAGAAGGACAGCTTTATTGCACAATGTCCAGTACCATTTGAAAATATTGCTAGACAAAATATTGCCTAGACAAGCAATTATGTAGAGATACTTTGGTGTTCAAATTAGACACTCTCTTTATCTCATTTGATGTACTGTGAATTTGAAAACAGATTTGCTGGCTTGTTATGTTTTGCCTTACACTGTAAAGCAGATTTTCTTTGCACACACACATTATTAATACATTCTGATAATAAATCCAAGGAGGGCTCATCCTTCATGCACCAGAACACTTTGGTCCTGTCTCTCCACAGCCAGTCCCACATCTGTGTGAGCTGCAGCAGTTGCTTCTGGGCTACCCAGTGGCCTTTAACATTGTAAATGGCTGCCAGCCCCGAACTACCCAAAGGCAAGGAGAGGTTCCAGGGTGGATAATCACTGAGGCACAAGGGTGCTGCTCTGGACAGGCCATCAGCTTCAGCCTGGAGTGATGAACAGGAGTAACTGTGGGTGCCGGAGCAAACGGTTCTGTTTCCTCCGCAGGAGGCATTTGTTGCTGCTGCTGGTGTAGGAATCCAAGGTGATGAATCCAATAAACTCAGAAGGCTTTATAAACCTTTATGTGTCATTGAGAAAAGCATGAAACAGAGCCAAGGCATGCTCCTTGCAGTGTTTTCTAATCACATCCTTTTCTTGCCTGGCTTCATTAAGAGCCAGATGCTCTTGATCTGGCACAGGTTTGGGAGGTCATTGTCGCACCTACTGAAAAAAGATAAGATTAAATGTTATCAACATATTGACACCTTCAGATGTTTGCTAGAGCTCTTATACCTGGAAGATTGTGGGTAGGTGGTGCTAGCCCAGCTTTAAAATGAGCTTGCTACGTGCAAAAATCAGTTGGCATATCAAATGATCTGAATGTCATTTAGATCCAAACAATTCTCGTAGTTTCTTCTTTGATTCAGTGCTGTCAGACAATTTATTTATAAAGTCTGCAGTTTAAAAATTGCATTTTCAGGGTTAAGGATAAAAGAGAAAGTTAGGACCTTATCTGTTGCTGATTTCAGGAAAGATATGAAAGATGAGTTATCTTAAAAGGTTCTGTCTACCTTTCAGTGCAGTAGTTGGACTCAGTTCAATAACAGGGTTTCAAATTATTCCCAAACCTTCATTGTTAGGGGAAAAAAAAACCCACGATAAAACAGGAAAGACCTGTTTCAGGAAAGGCTGTTGTATCACTGAAAAAGGGCCCATGGAGCACCTGACTCTGAAATATGCTTATTTATTATAAATAATTTCCATGGCGTCACATTAACAAACATAAAAGGTCACGAACGCCTGTATTTGAAGGAAATGTGTTTGACATCTGGGATCTGGCAGAAGTTCCTCCTGGGGGATAGATTGTTTGCACAGAGCTTTATTGAAGAATAATATTAAGAATGAATTACGAAATATTAGTGTAACCTAGTAAGAAATAATTGTATTTTACAAGCCAGAGACATAATAGATCTTACAGAACTATTTCAGTTCATCTGATTCAAAAGGACATCAAGGAATGGTAGCTGTGACCAGTTAGCAGTGAAAATCTGTGGGGTTTGAACGCTGCAATTAAAAATGGACTGAAAGGAGAAGTCCAAATGCAGGCAATGGCTTAAATGTGTGTCTATATTTTCGTATGCCCCTGCTCTATGAAGGGAGTGATGAGGGAACTGGCAGGGAGCCTCAGTAGTGGGGGAAGCTGAGGGCTGCGTGGGAAGCCAGGCCACCCCTGTGCACCCCCAGACAGTGAGCGGGGCAGCATCCCTGGCCCCAGGCGTCAGACACCTTCATGGGGCTGGGGCTGGGCTGGGGCTGGGGGGGACACTAGGGCTGTGGGGAGCTGGAGACTATCACTCCTACACTTTATCCCCTCTCCCCTCTCTTACCCATGCCAGTGAAAACCTCATAGGCTCAGCCCCTTCCCTACCTGGGGAATGCTCCCTGGGCTGTTTGTGAAGCCCAGTCTCCCAAGGAGATGATCTCCCATTAGGCTGGGATCGTGCAACCTCATGGGGTACTTCTGGGGTGTCTCCCCAAACACTGTTACAGTTCCACTTGTGTGTGATATTGCCCAGAAATGGCCTCTTTCGATGTGGAAGAGGGGATAGGAGGCAGCTCTCCATGCCCTCCCAGCTTCCACAGGGCCTGGGTCCCTGCCTGTCCAAGCCAAGGGCAAACACCTCCTTGGGCCCTTTCCTCCCCTCTCTCTTTTTGGGACCTCAGGGCCAAGTGCTGCTGCCCTGCCCTGTGTTTTCACACCATCATCTCTCTAGAGTCTGCTCAGGGCTGGCCTGTCTCCATGTCTCAGGCCTGCCCAAGGATGAGCAGATGTTCCTATCCCCGGGAAGAAGAGGCCAGCCAGGTGTCACCCGTGCACACAGTAAGGGCAGTGCACAAAAGATCCTTTCTGAAAAGGACCAAGTCAAGAAAAAGGCCCAAAAGCACTATAATAATTCATCATTTCCAGTTGTAAAAAACGTGTTCTTTGTCTTCTATTTTCAGGTGAAAGCAAACCTCATTTACCTTGCTGAAAGGGGGTGATGACACAAAGCCATTACAAAAATCACTGCAGTTTAAAGCCTGCTAGCCCCATGGAAGTGAAGGAGCTGGGAAGAAGATCCATGGAGGCCAGTGACTGGTTGCTCACAGAAGCTGGCATGCTGTTCTTCCAATCTGAAATTGCTTGGTTCAAAAGGAGACAAACACTGACCACCAAGCTGGAGCTTTGGGCACATCCCTCAGGGAAAGGCAAGGTACTTAAAGCCACTTAAGAAATGACATAAATAGAAACAGAAGTTACCAGCCCTCTCTACCCTACTTTTAACACTTTAACCCAGCTGCAGGTTGTTTTGCTCTGTTCCCAGGTAAACACACCAGTATACAGCACTCTTAAGGTACAGGAAATAAGGGAAAGCCAACCTGCTGCCCATGCTCCCAGCCTTCCCTGTGCAGGACTGCCAGCAGCACTGGCTGCTCCGCAGCCTTGCACCCAGAATCAGTGGGAGGTAAATGTGCTATAGCCACATCTAGCTTGCTGATATCACCAGGGATTGTAGGGTAGGAGTAAGGATGCACTCTCACCGCAAAGCTGAGGATTTGCATATTTAACCTCTGTTTGCTTATATACAAAAGTATTCAGAGAGGAGAGAACATAGAGCCCTGCAGAGACTGCTCTGCCAAACAGACTGAAATAGGTTACATTTTGGTAAAACTCAATGATATATCTGTGTGGATGGGTGCAGGCATCACAAACCAGTGTTTTACCAGGAAGTTTAACAGCTGAAAACTGCAGGTTATTTATTCTAGACAGTATTTCTTGAGAGATTATTTTCAAGAATCCTGAGTCAGCACTAGTAACTGTAGGTACAAATATTTGTTTGCAGGACACAGTATCTTTGTTATGCTATTTACCTGTACTCCCCAAGCCCAAAAGTTTATAGATGTATGACTAAGGCTGGCCTTCCATGGTGAGCAAATACCTACTTGCCTCAAGTATTTTCAGTTGTCACTATTGCTTTAACTCTTAGCTCCATAAAAACTAGATTGTATGGTAGCAAGGAATTCAAGGGTGAAGGGTTAATTATTTCACTGCAGCTTGAGGATTTAACTTTAAACCACGTGCATTTGTATCCAAGTGACATAATGAAAACAAGCAAGGATTTAATCAGTTCTTCAAGATCTTAGAAAACCTAACCAAACACTTCTCAGCCAAAGCTGTGGCTGTTCCTTTGCTAAAACTGACACGGTGATCCCATGAGTGACAAGGATTTTCATTAGCAGGCAGATGGAGGATGTGTTTCAGTACTGGATTTTAGGGGGCCTCAGTGATGATTTTGTAATGGTATGGTGACTGAACTGTGCCAGAGCCCAAGAAAGGAGGAATAAAACAGGCTAGAAAAGAGAAGAAATAGGAATGCAGAAGTGCTGTTAAAGATCAGCAACCAGCTGCCATTCAGACCAGTCCTTACAAACAGTGGCACAGACTATAAACATCATTATGAAAGAGCTGAGATCACACATGCTGTCCTAATGAGTTACTGGCGTGAGAAAGTGTTCACCTGTATGAGACAGGGAACTGCTGTCTGACTTCCTGGAAAAAACACATAGGGCTCATTTTTTCCATCATTGATTTGGTTATGTGCAGGCTGACACTGAGGACAGTTTAACAACATTCAGCAGTACTCACAGGCCTAAGGAGGAACTGGTGCCACCAAAAACAGAGGGGGAGGAGAAAGCAGGAGTTCTCTCTCTGTACACAAAGTACAGCCCATGGGACTTCTCAAGGAAGTACAATTCATAGCTTACCCTTAAGGAAGTGCAGCAGGAGGTTAAATCCCTGCAGGGTGTCAGTTTTATAGCCCAGCAAAACCCCATCTCTCTGGCAGTGCAGTGTCCTTTACCAGCTGGCTGGATAGCACTGACAGAAGATTAAGTACAACCTACTTCAGGTTTGTCCACGTTTGAGAGTCAGCTTTGGAGAGACCGTTTCCTTATCCACAGAGCTCTAGTCCTTTGGCTGGGAGGACACTGTCAGAACAGATTGGTCTTGCATTGTGAAAAGAGCAATAGAGGGGAGGGCATCACACTATTCAGTCCCATGTGCAACCCCACGTCAGACAAACATGGCAGCATGTGTAATAACAACAACCTAAAAAGCAAATTCTAAACAACTAGAGAAAGAAGGATAAAGTGACTCAGGTGTGGAAACCCTATATTGGCCTACTTCAGCTGTATGCCAACAGTAAAGTCAGAGCAGCTGTGTTTCCTGAAGTGCTCATTCTCTAACACAGTGAGTGGAAAACCAGCTCCTTGTTTCCTTCACTCATAAGGCCACTTCTACCAGGGCACTCCGGAGTGGACTGTAGAATGATAAGTCTTTGATCATGGGTCACAGACCTATTTTCTCATTTTCTTTGAGTAGTTCTAGAGGGTTGTTTTCTTCTCCTGAAATTTTGCAGCTCAGCATTCCTGCACTTGGCCTCTCCTCTTTCAGTTTGCATGTGTGCTCATTTCAATGTAATTTTTCTTGAGCATGTGATTCAGAATTAATGCGTTTGCAGTGTAGTGAAGGGAAATGACGCGTCCTCGTGATACTGGAAACGAGTGGCGGCACTTCCTTTGAGTGCATATCAGCTTTCTGAGTGGCTTGTAAATCATCAGGAGCCCAGTGAATGGCGTATTACCTACCTCACTTTGCAGCAAGTTATTTGAGTGATAAGAATGTGAGAGAGCAACTGTGTGACATAAGTTCCTTCACTTTTCCCAAAGCAAACCAGAGCCAGTTTTGGCTGTCCTTGCAAATTGCTGAAATAGGAACATTCCACCTGCAAAGCACAAACCCAACCAACAAACTCAAATCTCATTAGGCATGGGTCGTTGAGTATCATGTGGGTGGAAAAGCCTTTGTTGTACTGAAGTCATAAGATGTGTAGTGCAGGCGGGAGTGAGAACTAGCCACTGGTTAATGATTTATATATGAGGAAACCAGTTCAGTCTAAATTATCTTATATTAACACTCCTTGTTACAGAGACAAGTTTATTCTGCCAGTTGAAAGCCAAATTCTGGCCGTACCCTCACGGTCACTGTACAAACCCCTGCCTTCACTGTCTCCAAAGACGCAGGACAACTGGGAGAGGGGTATGGCACCATGTCAGGCTGGGAGGAGAGCTCATCTCCTGGGATTCTCTGGGAACACTTCCAAGGCATGCAGCCTGTACACCCTCCAAACATGTGCTGGATAAAGCATGGCTGGTGGTGCTTGAGGGGGAACTGGGCAAGGGAGCAATCCCCACCTCAAAAGCAGTGACCTGCTCCAAACTTCAATGGAATTGCAGGGGAAAGAAATGCCTCAGATAGGTCAAGCTCCTAGTACAGATAAAGTAGTATTACACAAAATGTTAATTTGAGCCTTATCACACAAAAACCCACCAGGAAATGAAGGTAAAATACAGACATGTACCTCCAAGTATGGGCAACTGTACAACATAAAAACTGTGAAAGAAAATTAGCCTCTTGAAAATTAATTGTATTTAGCTTTGAAGTTTTCTCTACTACTGCCTGTATGTCACTAGTGTTTGTGACCAGTGGGTGTACCAGTATCATTCACCTTGCTTTCCAAAGAGGTTACATAATTCTGTCATGAATACTTGCAGTGATCTTGTATGAACACCACTAAACCAGTTAATGATCAAAATAAGCTAGAATTCAATTATAATTTTTGTTAGCAACATACTTATTAAAAAAAAACAACTTTAAAATAGTCCCTATTGGTGTATTCAATGCAATTGTTCACGAGCTGTAAAACAATGCAAGACTTAAAAGCTCATTTTCTGCTAGAAATGAAGTAATAGTTATAGGCTAAAGGGACAGGATGAGGGACATTGAAACTATCCATTTAAAATTACAGTACAAAATTATTCTTAAAAAAAAAAGAAAAAAAAGGAAGACTTCAAAATATAACATGTTTATTAATCCAGACAGCTTGCAAGTAAGAGTTAGGGAAATTACTGTTTAAGCAGCAACACTCTGCGGCATCCTTTGAGCTGGGCAGTGAGTCCTTCTCCTTCCACCTGTACTGGCTGCAGGATAAACTCTTGGTATAAGGTGGTACTATATGTGCTATACCTGAAATTGTACTTAGAGGTTTGTGGTATCTAGTGCATCTCATTAGGTGACAGATTGGCCAGGGCATCATTTTTCTGAAAACTGATTCCGCATTCAAACACATGAATGCTGCCCCCCCCCCCCCCCCCNCAAGCAGAGCTAAAATGCTTCCTACAGCAAGAGAGATCTGTCTCAGAGATCCTGCACACCGAGAGCATTCTTTAGGACTTTTACATTATCTTGGTGTGTCCTCCCCTTGCCTCTGGCCATGCCTGCCTCTTTCTTGGCTCAACCATCAAACAGGCATTGTGTCTGTATCTTGATAAGGATCAACTGTGCTTAATCCTGCTGTGGGAGACAAGGATGCTAGAGGTCAAGGAGTGATTCTTCCTTTTCCAAATGTTGTGTGGGACGTCTTAATTTCAGAGCTATTTATAGGCTACATGGGCACTTATCTTTCTAAGGAGATAATCTCCTTTTTAATATTTTGTGTTTGTGGTTGATTCTTTTTGTCCATGTCAATGACATCATAACCAATGCACTGAAGGTTAACTAATCAGCAAGTTCTTTTTTATTAACTTTCTGGTTCAATTGTAATTTTATCCCTTTGTAATTCTCTTGCATCCATGGGTATGACTAGACTGCTGTGAACCGAACACTGTCACTTACACCATTGTTAACTCACACCAAATCAGGCTGGGTAATTCCAAGCAAGCACAACCCTGAGGAAAGGCAGAGGATCACACTACAGCTTCCTGCAGGTAGTATGTGT
Organism: Edolisoma coerulescens; assembly: GCA_013397115.1. NCBI lineage: Eukaryota > Metazoa > Chordata > Aves > Passeriformes > Campephagidae > Edolisoma > Edolisoma coerulescens. Next base: position 399,679 of record VWZW01002585.1, read on the forward strand.
GTGGTAGGTAACAGCTTGGTCCTTTTAATTTTGGTAATTTTAAATTTTCCATTTATACAGATGTATAAATGCAGTGAGAAATTTTATGGACATTGTGATGTAAATCTCCACTTGATATCATTCAGAAGTCAGTGAAATTACCTCTCCTTCAGCTCTATGTCTCTATGAGCTTTATTTCTTCCTCACTGACCTGGGGTGTAGACTTGGGCTAGCAGGTGTTTCTGGACACTGTAGGAGCCCAGGGATCTCTATGGAGCAGCTGCTGTTGTTTTGGAAGCAGTTTGTTTTCTTGTCCCCTTGCCCTACTTGAATGGCATCAGATGTCAGGGTCCAAAGGAATATTTTTAAATGATGAATTATATTCTGGTATTCTTGGGGATACTGATTTTAATAACAAATCTGTGTAATCTTGGCAGGCCTTCTTCCTTTTCGTTTGCATTTCACATAATCTACAAAGCAAGTTTACCGACCAAAATGTTTCTGAAAAACAGGAATTTCTCATGAAGACTGGGGAACTCTGGTCCTGGATTTTCGAATTGTGTTTGCGTTATGTGTAGGCAGCCAATAAACACCATACTTTGAAGATTTTTGTTGAAAAGTAACCTTTGTAGCTATGGTTTCACATGTTGGTTGGAGAACATATGCGGCAAGTTGCTGATGAACAGTCTCCAGACTAAGGTCCCAGTCTGGACAAACACATGCATGTGTGTTACTCAGAACACTGCAGAATCTCAAGGAAGTCAACATAATCTCATAGGTTACAGAGAGGAACAATTCCTATGAATGATGTGACTATGGCTTGGGTGTAGCTTCATGTTTTAACAAAATAGAATCAAAGGCCTGGGCTGGCCTTTGAAGAGCTGGAGTGAGGAATCATTCACGGAAACACATCAATGAATGTCTTGAAATACCGGAAGAAATTTTGAAATGTTAAAGGAAATCTCAGGAAATCTCAAAGAACCCAAAGACAGTGCCCACAAAGAAAGAGATATTGCAATCATACTATTATTTATTTACAGAAAAGAAGCTTTCAGCTCTACTCTAAAAGTAATACATATCTGCTTACATTTATGCCACTCACACTGAGATTTGAGACTTAAAATGAAACTGGGCTAAATCTAGACCTGAGGTGAGGTGTTTAATGATCACTGACTTCAGCATAATGATCATCACATTGAACTCTCTCTGACTGGGGCCACATACTCTGTTTGCAAATTGGAAAAACCTTATCCAAGGTTTGTAAAGCCTAAGGATGTATTGCATAAGCATGTCCTTACCAGACTTCTTAAAAAGCCTTGAGACTGTCAAGACAACATGATAACAGATGCCGTTTCTGGAGAAAATCGGGACCTAGAAGAGCATCCTTCACTTTAAAAACTGAGGCGTTTTAAAATCCTGTTCATGAAGCCAGGCTCTGCCAGCAGGCTGGGCAATCCCTTCAGCCATTCACACCTAATAATTTGCTGTAAGGGTGCTTACAAACATGGCAGTGCCTGCATCTCCAGTGAAACACATGAAAAGCTTGCACGGGTGGTAGATGCAGAAGAACCTGATGGGACAATAGTGGCTCTGCCTTGGATATGAGAAGAGCAATTGAGGTCAGTCAGGCCCTAGAAAAGACGAACAGCCTACAACTGATCTCCAAAAAGCAAAATGAAAAGTGTTAAGTAGTGCCAGGGAAGATGTGGAACTCACTCAGCATGTGCTTGCAGTGCATGACCATAATGAGATAATTTGTCCAGGACAAACCCCAAAGGGAAAATGAGTGACCTCTGGGATATGGGAAAGGGAATTGAAAGAGACTGAATATTTCAGGAGTTCTTGATTGTTGAAGTGTTTCCTATAGATCCCTTTGCTACTCAGATACATTCCTCAATTCTTACATCAAGGTTACTGTGTCATTATTTACTTCCTGGTGTAAAAGTTGTACCCAAACTCTCCCTCATGTGGCTTCACCAGTATTAGTTGAGTTATCCAGGGGGATCAGTTTGCAAACCACTAGAGGGATCTCAGAAGTTTGAGCTAAGAATGGGAATAGGTGAGATTTCCACATGTGATATGCACAGTTGAAATCTTCAGTTACAGTCTGCACTGAAACAGGTGAGGAAAGAGGCAGGTGCAGATAGCAGTCAGCTATCACTGACATCCCCACACAAATACCTCTGGTCCATTACACTCCCTGTGGCACTGACCCTTCAGCACACGTCACCTTTCCGGGGCAGGCTTTCTGCAGAATCTCCAGAAGTCTAGTTATGGCCATCATCCTCAGTCTTCATGCCTGGCACCTGCTTTGGGATTCAGCTATTCAAAATTGGTTCAAAGGCTTAAAAGAACAAAATGTAACGAGTGTAAATCACTTGTCTGGACTTGGGTCAGAAGAGGAAACAGAATTTGCTTGTGCCGTGTTGTCTTACAGCTCTTTGACTTCCAAATGCAGAACCACACTACCACTTCTGTCGCTTCTGTAAATTCTCCTTTATACAGATACATGTGCAGTGCCGTACACATACACAGGGAAGATTCTAAGGACACTTGTTATCTTTTCATTGAAAAGCATCAGTCATGCAGATTAACACCAGATGAGGGGTTTGTTCATACAGGATAGAGATTTATTTTGACAATAATGCCTGTCAGGATTGAATAACGTTAGGGCATACTTTTATTCCTTTTTTTTAAAAAACATCTTTATGCTATGACATTTTCATTGTGTTCTAATACAGCTACATGCTGTGGAAGATATTCAGTAGCATATTTTGTGAATAAGCCAGACTGGAGAACTTGCATGACCACAAACTGTACTGATTATATTGTTCTGCCTGCTCTAGACAGAGAAAAATTAATATGCAAGTTCTGCTGATGCTGATACCATGTTTACAAGACAATAAAAGCTGGCTCTTCTGAAGGCTAAGTCAAAAAAAAGGTAAATATGAATATAGGCCCCCAACTGAAGAGGAGAGAGCTCTGTATGAATGGCCCTGGACACTACACTCAGTGATAGCAGGTGACCAGGTTCTCAAAAGAAGTTTAGTTATTTTTAACAAAGTTATCGTAGTCAGAGAGAATCACCAGTTGAAAAGCAATTCTGTGGGATCCAGGAAACTCTTGGGTGAAATAACATTTTGTTGTGTGTGTCAAAAAAGTCAATTCCCTAAAAATATCTCAAAGTCAAATAAGCCCGATGATAGGACCCATTCTACTCCCTCTGGCACCTAACCCAACTAGCATGAATCACTTTGTTCATTTGTCGGAATAGCTTCTCCTTTCCAATCATTGTGATCTGTATCAAAGATTACTGCCATATCTGCTTTCTTTTACCTTTATTCCAGTTATTGCACTGGCAATAGGTGCTGTATAAACACATAGTGGAGGGCAGTCCTTCTGCTGAGGACCTATGTTCAAACAGACATGACAGCTGACAGGCAGGAGAGGCAAAGAGCTGTCCCTTCCCTGCTTGGCAAGGGAACAGCTCTGCCAGCCTGAGCAAGCAGAGCCAGAGGGAAGCCACGCACACCCAGACCAGGGTCTGTGCCCTCCTCTGGTGCTGGTCAGAATACTGGCCATTAATCATATAGTAAAACTCTTCATGTTAGAAAATCCTCGGCACTGGGTTAGAATGAAGAATCATTTTCTGAGCAGACCTGGAATTCTGTCTGCTTTTGAGGAGTCCTGGCCTCAAAGAAGAACATGAATATAAGCAGCAGTTGCAAGTTTGCATTTTTAACTTCCATGCTGTAAAACCCTGACATGCGTAGTCCTCTTTTTTTATTTGGTGAGAATTGCTGTAATATTCGAGTCTGCAATAGTCTATTGAAAACAGACCCCTGACTAGGAAACAGAGAGTTTAGATGTTATAAACTGCTAGTAATTTATTATTTTGAGACTGGCATATATTTTGGCAAAGTTTAAGTTGGCTGGAGTGATAGTGAGTGATGAAAGATGTTATGGCGGTTGAGAAGTGGCTGAATTCCTTTGTTTCCAGACTTTTCACTTTTTTTTTAAGGCGCAGAATGTTTATATAGAAAGTGTAATATTGTTTTATGAGTATTTTCTGGACCCTGCTAAAACCAAGCATTCAAGCTTTACTTTTTTAACAAAGTGTTTTGTTATGGAATTCCTCTGTGTTTTGATGTTTCTAAATTAGGGTTAAATCAGGTTGGTATGTGGGGGCCATGGGAGAACAGGCCAGAAGTGACAAACTGTCCTGTGTCTAACAGGGTGCACTTCCGCTCCAGGACATGATGTGGTGGCAGGAAGAGAGGACTCCTCAGCTGGGCATGAAGAAGCCATAACATAGGGGCATGAAGAAGCCATAAAAAGGGGGCTTTAAGAGAAGAAGAGGGGATTTTAAGCACTGCGAAAGCTGTCAGCATTTTAAGAGTTGGACATCTTCAGTGCAAGACCCTGCCTGTCCCTCGGCTGCTCTCTGGTTCACCAGAGCCTGCATGTTTCCTGTGCTTTATTTCCATTGTCTGGAACAGGAGCACTTTTAGTCCCATGTTATAAACTATCATTCCTCCTTCCTGATCATCTCTATTTTTCCCTCCAAGACAGTGGTATTTGATGAGCCATGACACACTCAGGAAACAAATTCTTGTTTCTGATATTTCTCTGCCCATTTCCTCTGCATTTATCTCCTCCAAGTCGGCTGTTCATAAAACTCACTGGCTTTCTGCCTTCAGCTTGGCCCACTAAACCCTGGAGTCAGTCTCCAGCCTTTTTGTTTTTACAATAAAGGATAGAGCTCTGAGCCACAGCATCCCAGGACGTTGTAGCAGCAGAGAGAAAACCTTTAAACCATTAAGAAACAGAAGCTGCTAAACTCAGTGTTTCATTGCTGAGAGAATCGGGGCTTCCTTCAAGCTGAGTACAAGGAAAAAGAGCAGAGTCTCTACTGATTCACAGTGCTCACTAGGAACAAGAGTCAGTTTTCTGATTGTGTCATGCAGTCTGTGTTGTAATAACTTCCAAAGTTTTTATTCTCTCATTTAATACTCCACTTTAATGAAGACCTCACATAATGCTGCTACTCTGCTTTTAGTTGCTCACATTATAATCTTTGTAAACTCCTTCTTAGTAGCACTTAGCACTTAGTAGCACTAAGCACTTCCAGTTCTCAAAAGACAAAGCAGACGTTATCCTTCCTGTCCTAGCGGTGCTAGAAAGCAAATAAGCCAGTAAAGAAAAAACAAAGCAAAAGAGCTTGTTTCAGACAAATTTAAGAACAAGGCATATAAATCCTCATTCCTATTAAAATAAAAGACCAAAGTGCCAGTGGCTTCAACACGCATAATACCTTCCAACTATACAATTTTAAATTTTTTTTCAAACTATTAAACATATATATAGATTTAGCTTAGCACTGAGAGGCCTCAGCTGGAATACTTCTCATAGTTTTGGGCACTATGCTTCAAAAAAGATGTGAACCAACTGGAGAGAATCCAGATGAGAGCAATGAGAATGATCAAAGATCCAGAAAATGTGATGTATGAGGAAAGACCAAAAGAATTGGGTTTGTTTAGACTAGAGAAGAACAGTCTGAGGGGAGACATGACAACAGTCTTCAGACACGTTAGACTGCTGCAAAAGGGGAAGATAAACTGTTCTCAATTTCTACTGGAAGTAGGCTAAAAAGCAACAGATTACAATGGATATTCAGATTAGACTTTAGAAGAAACTTTCTATTGGTTACAGCAGTTATACCTGAGAAGACAATGCCCATGGAAACTGTGGGATCCCATTGTTTGAGATTGGGGTACTGGTATGGTCCAGTCTGCTTTGTGGTAGAAGCATGAATAAGACTGGTCGTAGTCCTTTTCAGCTATTTCCCCCCATGTCAGAAGTGTAGGAGGGGGACTGCAAGTGAAAACAATAATTCATATTTTCTGAAGGAATTTGGACAGGTCTGACCTGAGTGGTCTTTGAGCAGGAGATTAATTGCAGCCATAACTACAGAGTTAGTATTACTACCTTGTAGCCATTACAAATGTAATGTCAGTGTTTGCAACTATCACACTCAGGAAAACAGGGAAAAATAAAATTCTGATTCTTATCTGCTCTCAAGTCCCTACTTATGCTGGACACTATTCTGGCAGTGGAGGCCTCTGTCAAAGATCTTGAGTGTAAATAAGCATAAAATCCTAAATGTTGTAAAACACACCATCCAGTGATAGATTTCTATGAACTCTGTTATATAGAAAGATTTAATACAGAAAGGAACCCAAACATGTGACACTTTGTCAGAAGGCAAAAGATTACATGGTACAACATGTTTTTTGGAATGAATTTACAATGAATTTACTATAAAATAGAACGAAAGAAAAAACAGGTGAAACTAAGACAAATGCAGGGTGAATTGAAACAAAGTGCCTGACTGATAATTCCAGAGATAATTGGGAATGTACATTAGGACTTCTGAGGTCCCTTGTTTCAATAGGTGGGTTTTTTGTTTCTGTTTCTGCTTGTTTGTCTGCTTTTCATTTATAATGAAAAAAAACGTTAAAAAAAGGCAAGATTGCAAAAGCCAGCTTTTTCCTCAGTTTCTTTGGTGCTTTCTGCTAAGCAGCCTTGGAGCTACAAAGGTTCACAGTCTTTCACATAGACTCATGCCCTAGAAGTGTTTACAGTGAGAAGAAGAGTCCTTAAAATACATGACCACATAGAGAATCATACGGGATCTGCTGACAACACATCTTCAGATGTCTGCATCCTGGTGGGGGCTGTGCATGAAGAGGCCTCCCCGCTCAGACAGGCACAGGTCACTGGGTCTGTGGAAATAGTGATTTGGTCTGGAGCTGCTATATGTACTGGCTTTTGAGGAGAGAGTTCTGCAGAGGAGGAACTGTCTCTTTTGGCTTAATGTTTCCAGGGCACAAACTCGAGGTTTAGAAGGAGTACTGTGATACGAATATCCTCAGCCGGATGACAGAGCTTCCTCTGAAGTTGATGACAGTGTTAACAGTGATCATTTCCAAGTCCAACTCAACAGTACGGGGCCCCTTCACGGGGCGGGTCATCACCAGAGTAGCACTGATTGGTCCCGTTTGCTGTGCACAAAACAAGAGAAAGCAAGTGAGATTGCCAAAACTAGTTCTTCAAAACTACTGTCTCACTACAGTCTTCAAGCAGCCAAAATAGGTGTTTTCTGTTGCATTGTTTGAAACCACTGCAATTCCTGGGACAGAGTTTCATTTCAGCATTTTGCTTCTTTTCAGTGTTTTGCATGAACTATCACCTTCTACAGTTTGTAAAGCCTTTGGGAGCCCTGCACATTAAAGTAGCTATGGAACATAGACACTTGCTATTGCCCAAGAAAGAAAAAAGATGAAAACATGGATTTAGGGTATAAACAAGCAATGATACCTGTTTGTTTGTTTGTTTGTTTGTTTAAGATACTCTTTAGTTTGATGTAAAGGACAGTGTTACTGTGAAGCAGCGAGCACCCAGAAGGGGTTATGTTAACAGAACTTGGAGAACAGGCATTCCCATGTGGGTGGGGTCCAGGTTTGTGGGACATTGTGTGTGTTAAGGGCACAAACCTCACCCTCCAAAGAGAGCTTTGAATATGCGATAGCACTTCAGAAAACCAGTCCTTTATTAAATGGAAGCTTTGCAGTATCTGACCAGAACAGTGGATTACATGCATTTAAAAATCAGAGCTGCTTATGTGAAAACCAATTGCAGTTTGTTTTCCATCGGGAACTTACGTAGACACAGTGGATCCTGCTTTACCTCAAAACTGGGTGTTTGTTACCTTTGATCGGAGCGGGCCAACATAGCCATGAGGAGGTGCTGGGCGTGTTGCCCGGTCCATGTCAGGCTGGATCCTGGTGCTTCAGCAAGGGCACAGTGTCCCTCCCACGCGGCCCTGCCCACCTGCTGCCCAGGGAATGGCTGCATGGTAAATCAATGGAACCAGCAGGCTTGGGCAATGGGGATGGGAGCCGGGGTCTCAGTGCCTGCTGGATCGGCCCAGATGAGGGGAAAAGGTCAGTGGGATCAGTAATGATTTTGCAGCAGGAAAGCTCTTGCCAGATGTAAATGGTTGTAACGTAATGGGACCACTTGTCAATTCAGGATTTCAAAACATTTTCCTTTTCTTACAGTGGCAATCTGAGGTTCTTGTGAGAAACACATCCTGGAATCTATCCCACTACCCATGTCCGTGAGGGATGGGAACCTTCGGTAGCCACAGAACAGGACTTAATGTGAATGTCTGAGCCAGGTTCTGCCTAGGGCTGAAAATCAACCTCCTGAGTGTCACTGTCTCTTGTGGATGTACCCCATTCTCTGCAGACACCCCCAAAATCTCTGCATGTCAGTGGTGTGGCAAAGATGACTGGGAAACAGAGAGATCTTCTGAGGAAAACAGATTTTAAAAACCCAGGTAATTACATTTTCTCTAACAGTGTCTACATAAAATGTAGACGTTTTACATTAAATTACATTAAATGTGTGTTCTCAGTGAAAAAAATTCATAACAAATGAAAGCAACGAATCCAGAAAGTCAGTTGTTGGCATAAAGGGGTGGGGTTTTTGCTTACTTTTTTGGTTTTCACGTTTTTCAATTTCCAATGAAGAGTTTAATAAAACAAGAAACATTGAATCATTCGGTGACAATTGTTGGTTGTCCATCAAATAAAAAAGTTTGGCACAATAGTTTCTCTTGAGCTTGGGAGACCTGAGCTGTTTTTAAACATGAGTACAGCTCTGGGCTTTCCTAAACCTACTGTCTCATAGGAGAAGCATGTTTGCTTTGGGTAGGTTACTCTCCTGAGGGATCCAGCAGTTCCTGCAGATCAGCACGCTGCTCTGCACGTCTGTGTGTCAAAAATGTCTCATACTGAAGGTTTAAGTGATAGTCATCAAAAGCTCAGTTCTGCTATCAAGACATTCAGTTAACAAGAAGATACTCCATGTTTTCCCCCAGTGAGCGCTAGACTTACCCGCATGTAGAATTCCCTGCCCTCATTCCCTGATTTGATTTGGAAGATGTAATAGGCTCCAGGGTAGCGAGTTGTTGCTTGCATCTGAAAAATGTCCGAAGGCACAGACCTCCCAGACACCATATCCATCACTCTGTACAGGATGGTGAACGGCTGGTCTCTGCACCCGGGGTTTTCAGCTGGACACATGCAGCGGCTGATTGTCAGAGATAGAATTGTCATCAGGGGTTAAAATTGCTGTAATATTTGATTCTTTACATGCTACAACAGGTGCATAAATAAAATAAACAAAGAATGTTGTTGACCAGCTAAAAGAATCAATGAAACTTGTACTGAATTTTCTCACTTTTAGTATTCTGTGTTTTGCTACTCTGGCCTATATCCTGCCTCCTTTTTCTTGTCTTCTAGGACAAAATACCTTGGCATTCTCCTTAGATCACTCAAAAATGTGAACTTTCTTTGAAGCAGCTCTGCAGGTGTAGAATACTTGGTACATGTTTGTTCTGATAGTAATTTAAACTGAACTGTCCCCAAAATAATATTAATAATTAGATCATTTCACTGACAGTGCTGCATAAATGTAGGGACCTTTGTTTCACCATATTTTGTATACTACATAAAAACATACAGTAGACATCCTGGATCAAACCAAAGCTCTACCATCAAATGCAGAGCCTTAAGAAAGAAGAGGATAGCAAGCCAAGCATATGACACTTTCACCAACAGTCTCCAATTGTTTGTGACTCAGGGAATCCTTGAAACAAAAATTTTTCTTTGTATTCATCAGCTATTAATGCATTTCTTATCCATCAGCTTTTCCAGCTTCCCCTTACACCCACATGAATGTTTGGCATCCACAGCCCCTGTAGCCAGGAGCTCCACAGTCCCCTTCATCCCTCTCTGCATGGCCTCTTTCTGACTTCATTTGATGCTCCCAGCTGTTCTACTGAAAGGAGAGCAGCCAGTCAATCCCTGCTCATCCTCCTCACACATCTCAGGGCTTCATATTTGACCCTGTTCATGGCTGAAGGGTTCTAACTTAGCTGTTCTTCACAAGGAAGCTATTCCATACTTTTGATCATCCTCATTGCTTCTTATGAACCTTTATCTAGTTATATTTCTTTTGACAGGAGGGGAAGGAACTGTACAGTCTTAAAGATGTGGTACACAATAGCATGTGCTCCAAGGATATTCTCTACCTATTAATACTTGAAATTCAGATTGCTTTTCTGACCTCTGGTGAGTACTGCAAATCATGGAACTAGAGCAACCCTCAAATCTTAGTTTGGATGGATTATGATTAGATCAGTGCTCCTTATTTAATTTGTGAATCTGGGATTGTCTTTTTACTTTAAATTAATCTACACTGAATTTTATCTGCCATTTTTATTGCTCAGTCACTGAGGCTTATTCTGCAGTATTTTTCTACTCATTCTTTTATCTACTGTCTTCAGATATGGTTGCAGACTTTGCCTATCTCATGGTTTATTCTTTTTCCCAGGTTGCTTATGATGGACCAAGTAGGTCCAGCTCAGACCTCTGCAGAACTTCAGTGTGAAAGTTGACAATTTAATACTATCCTCTGTTTAATTTTCATCTTTCAGCCTCTTATTCTTCTGTTCCAGGGACTCTTCTCTGTTATTTATGTCTGCTTAATGTCCATAGTAACTATGTGAGGGTCTTTTCAGAAGCCTTTGGAAATGCAAAGAGACTGCATCAGTCCATGTGCCCTAGCCACATGCCGCTGATTTCTTCAGAGAACTCTAATAAAGTTGTGAGGAAGGATATCCCTTTATAAAAACCATGTTGGGGGAATTTACTGGGCAAGGGTCTTTTTGACTATTTTTTCTGTAACCTCCACTACTGACATCAATTTCAGACAGTGCGTCTGGCACGGCCCCCATCAAGAGGCTCCTGGCATTACGAACACCCAAGTCCTTCCACAGAAAACACAGATGCAAGGAATTCACTTGGCTTTTATACTGACCACTTCTAGACATACGTCACAAATTAAGTGCAGTCCCATCTAGACATGTGCCAAAGACACCAAACACAAAGCTCAGAGATCAAGAGTTCTGGTGCAAGCTGCTCTGTGAGGACTCTGTAGTTGGGCTCTGGGGAATTTAGATACAGAGGATTCAGTTATTTCAAATTCCCATTTAAGACTCTACCACCAAGGCAGGAAAACCCAGAACTAGACAAACACTATGTGTCCACTCTTCAGCTGCCCTAGTTCAGAAAGCAATGTAAATACATTAATTATAAAGGAAAGAAGCTAATTATTAATCTCTTGCCTTTCTAGAAAATACATTAGGCTACCAAGCAATTCCAGGTAATTGGGTTTAGTGCAAACACTGTGGATGAAATAATATGGACTGCAATGTACTGAGATCTGTCTGGAACTGAAATACTTTGAGCCCTAGCAAATACATACAAAAATGTAAAAGAAATGGGCAATTTTTAGAAATGTAGGATTTATTTTTTGCTTGCTCAAATGAGTCCCAGTTGAGACAGTAACAGTGCTAACAGCCCCATCCAGACATACCCAATTTCAGGGCAAGGTGGATCAGTCTGTGAACTATTCAGAACTTTTAACCTTTAAGCAATAAAGGTTATCTTTGTATCCTGCTCTAACTATCATCTAATATTTTAAAGTACTTCCCAGGCATAAGCTAGTTACCGTTTGCTGGAAATACTCCTACTAATAAACAGGCTGCATTTAAGTATTTATGAAGTCAGTAATGTAAGTAAATGTCTCTCATCACATCACAAGTCTTGCTGTTTTCTCAACTAACTGATATCTGTTTTTCCAGTCTAACTTCACATACATCTGAGTATGATATCATATATTATAACATATCATATCATATCATATCACACCTGGTGACCTGGTAAGGAATTGCAATTTATTTTTATAAAAGCTTACCAGTGGTAAATGCAGCAACAGCATGTATGTATAGCTCTTTAGACAGACTTCATGGCTGTGTTGTAAAATTGCAGCTCATTTGGATACAACTCTCACAGACAGAATTTGCTTTTGTGGCTGTGGGTATGTTACTCACTTCTCATTAATCTGGAGATAAGGCTCCTCACATCGTACTGGGTCTAAACATTTATATTCTCCTGGGATATTGAAACATGTTTGCTGTGAAGTGCAGGTGAAGTTTCTTATTTCACATTCATTGATATCTGAAACAGAAGGAGTGAGAGAAGGGCTAAAGCAGGGAAATATGTACAAGATACCACTCCTACAAACTGGTTTCCGTCTTAGGGAATTACCCCAAAATTCATAAAACTCTTGCACCACGAGAGGTGGCCTTTTTATAACTGATCCCTCTTTTAAGAACAGTTTTTACTTCATTATTTTCTGCTTATTAGAGTGCTCCCACATGCTAAATGCTGCAAAAAAATTGGAAAGGAATTGGCTGCTCAAATGCTCCGACCTTAGAGAATGGGAAAAGTAGAGACGTGCAGCAGAGGGGAGAGCATCTGAGGTCTTTCCTGTGTAGCTGTTTCCTAGTAAATAAAGTCTTAGTTAAAACAATACACCCATTCACCTCAGCAGGAATATGCACGTGACGACATTCTTACCAGAATTGCATAATTGGCCCCTATGAGTATTTCACTGTGCAATGCCAAGACCAAGCATCTCAATTCTTGAAAACCTCTTTCTAGACACAGGATCTATTTTCTGGTCCCCTCGGGTTTTAATCAGTGCAGGAATGTTCTTACCTTGGCAGCTTCTACTATCGTCAAGCAAGTTATAGCCCGAAGGACAGGTACAGTAGTAAGAACCAGGCCCGTTCACACATTCGTGCTGGCAGAGGAACTCTGAGAAGCTGCATTCGTCCATATCTGCAGTGGTAAAACAAAGTTTAGTGTCTTTGGCTTTACTGTCAAAAGAGCAGTCCTGCAGGCAGGTGGCCATCCAGACTACCTGTCCATCACCTCAGCTGGAGGCTGGCACTCTCCAGCTCCCTAGAACTCTGCAGCAACCTGACAAAATGCTATACAACAAGTTCTTGGTTAAACACTTTTTTCCTAAGGAAACCAAAGCTGCTGCTGAACACAATGTATGGCTTTTATTTATTTATTTTTCTTTTCTAATACCTGTCACCAGTTGGCCACGTTTTCATTTCTGTTTTACGTCAGAGATAGAGATACTCTGACAACAAAGCTGGAACTGTAATTTAAAAGGAAAAACTTGGCAGTAGTTTTCTTTTTTTTTTTTTTTCCCTTTTTTTTTGGAGAGCAAGCTTCACTTTCCCAGGGCCACATGGGTTCCAGCAGAACTCCTGCAGCCAGCCCTGTCTGTTTTATGTTTCTTAGCCTCTAGTCAGTTACTTCCAAGTCATTCCAGCAAGACTACAAGGGCTCATCCCAGTCTGGGTCAGGCATACTGGAAGGCCCAGCCCTCTCCCAGATACCCAGGAAGCTAGGTAGTCTGTCAAATATCTGATTGAAAGCAGAAACTGTGCTCTTTCCCCCTTGCACTCATGAATTGACCAGTCATTGTGTTCTGCACAACTGTGCTCAAGCGACAAAGATGAACTTCAGAGCTGCACATGGAGGCATGGCTGACTGAGGGGAAAACACATGCAAAGGCACTAGGCTGAGGGAGGCTGCCACTAATCATTTCCTTATTTCCCCGTTTAGGGGAAGAAAGAAACAAAGGCCAGAGCCCCAGCCAGGAACTCCCAAGTTTTTATTCCCAGCTCTGACATGTTGACTCTCCCAGGCAAATCACTTTTACTCTTCAGACTGAATTTCCCTTTCTTCTAAGTTGGGCTCAGTCCATTTATCCACTTCTGGTGTTTTGTGCAGATGGATTGGAAAGTATTTGAAGTCCAAATATATCCAAATGGCTTTAGGGCTGAAATCAGATTATCAAAAGGGAGATGAAAGGAACTCTACACCTACATAATCCTGTTATTGTGTGAGTTTCCCCAGTGAGTTCACTGAAATAAACACCTTCCTGAAAATACACTGAGGGCTGACTCCGTAAAGTGACTGAGATAGCAACCACCCTCTGGCATCCTAGCCCAGACCTCTAGCATATTGGATTCGTATAATTGGTGCTTGGCTGCTGTCAGGTGCTGAGGGACATAGAGCCCCAAGGGTCCTACATTTCTGCTGCTGAGCCCACAGTGCTCCTAAACACTCTTGGCATTCTGCTGACTATGTGCAGACAAGAAGATGGTTGTCATTTCAGAGCACATCTAATGCACTTGGAAGACCTCTGTGATTAGAAAATAATGATGATGTTGGGAAAGCCAGGTTGAAATTTCTGCCTCTCTCCTTGAATTTGGGCAAGAATGCCTCCCAGCTTCCAGGTAAGTTGGCTGCTAGGCTGTGCACTAACCCTGCTCCTGTTGAAGTAGATCTGAGTCCTGAGTGTCTTGTAAGAGCATCCTCCTAACCAGGCATTCCCTTTGCGAGCCTCCGATGTCTAGTGATTGCCTGTGAAGTGGAAGCAGCTCATCCAGAGAAACTTGACCTGCTTTGTCAAACATTTTCTTGCACAAGATTGTAAGGAAAAGATTTTCTGCTCTATATCTGGGTGGTGGAAAGTCCCTTTTTCTGGCTTAACTCTCTGACATGGATGAGTTTCAAGCACCACCTTGTTGGGCATTGCAATGAACTTAGCTGGTTCAGACCCCCAGGTAGCTCAGGAGGTGAGCACATAAAAAACATTCAGGAGTCTAATTTAGAGGAAGAAATTCCATTAGAAAGCAGAACACTTAAGTTAGGTGTTGCAGTCTAAATGTTTAATGCTTAAGAACCTTTAGATATTTAATATTTATTCTTTCCCTTATAACAAGGAGGTTTACAGGCAAAATATCTTGGGAAACACTGATCATGTACACTGCATCTCACATATCTTCTCTCTCAGAAACAGCATGTTACATCTGTTTACTGTAAATTAAAACTCAAGTATTTTCCAGTGCATTTTTCCTTCCAGGAAATATTGTCCGAATTCTCTAATTTTATCAGGCTGAAGGAACAATAAACAAAGAAATAAGTTTTTCCTTCAATTAAAATCAAATAATAAAATAAAAACAAAAACCAGAGAGGAAAAAGTACAGTGACATAACCACCATTTATTCTGCTGTGTGCTGAACAGATCAGCAATAACTAAGAAGTCATATATTGTTTCTAAAGTGAAGCCAGAGTCATACAGGGGAAACTGGGGAAGGTTTCAGGCAGAAGTGAGCAGTTTTTAAGAGCAAGAGGAATACATGCATTCAACAGACAAATGGAAAAGTGCTTTATATAAAGTATTTCTTCAGTCATGGAAGAATGTTCTAGGACTATCTACTTGCTCTAATAAAGCTTCCTGTTCAGCATTACAAAGTGCTTTCTTATGTTTTGCTGTTACCTTGGAGCTTTTGAATATTTAGCTTATTTCTTTAAAACCATTTGCAGCTCTCCTCCACTGAGCTTTTCTGGGTATTTGCTGTGTGCTCTAGCTGGAAAGAGGATCATATGAATTTCATCTATCCTGCTGCTACTGTGGATTGAGGCAAAAAAACTTTTTAAAACGTATGTACAAAACAATACCTTTAAAAAAGTAAACGTAATAGAATTAAAGAAACCAAAACAATAAATAAAGACAGTTACCACTGCAGTTAACTCCATCAGCTTCCAGTTCATAGCCAGGTTCACAGCGACAGAGAAAAGAACCGTAGGTGTTGACGCAGGTCTGAGTGCAAGGGTTTTCACTTGTACATTCATTCACATCTATGGGAAACCAATGCAAAATTCATCTGTGACTTCTCCCCAAAGTCCATTTTCATTTTTTTACTGCAGAGCATTTCAAAGAGATTAGCTGTACAGTCAGAATGATTTGTTCTGAAAAAATATAACCAAGTCAGTGTTGTTTATTTGGATTCAGGCTGATGCCTGGGAATAGCATTTTGAAAACACAATGTGTGGAAGTGAAGCATTTTGGAAATGTCTTCAATAAAAAAAATAACATGGAAGATGGAGATGAAATTTTTATTAAAAATGTTTCTGTCCTTATCCTGCAATTTGAAAACCATTGAACCAATATGGTCACAACAGACCTGAGAAAAGATGCAGCAGGATTTTCCTGAGAAAGATAATGCAATGACAAGGGGTCCTTATGGAAACCTTGGGCTAAGGCAAAAGCACTATTTTTTTCCTTGTGGGACATTAGCAGCTTCTGGGCATCATTAACACAGACCTTTTCCTGCAGCATGTGGGAAGATGCTCCCTGCTTTGCTAGGGAGACTGTGAAGAGGTTGTGTTGACTTTGAGGTAGCACATCAGAACAAAAGGTAGTCTAATCTTAGGACTCCAGTCTGGATCTTGGGAGACTCTGATTTACTGATCCGACAAAGGTTTCCTGTCTCAGGTGGGTCACACAGCCTCAGATTTTAATAGTAAATTCAGTGCCTGAACTCTTGGTAATTCCACTGAATTGAGTGAATTGAAGTTTGGGCCTCTGTGCATATTTCTCCTGATACACTGGTCATGTTGCACCCAAACCCCTTCGAGGTTCTGGGAAACTACAGAAATATCTGTCTGACAAACCCATGAACATTTTCAAAAGCAATGCTGGGAAGGTTACTTGTGTTCTGAGACCCAAGCAAGTTTTAAGGGTGTTGCTGAGTGAGGACCAAAGATTTCAGCCATGGTTTACCATACTCATACCTTGGCATGATCTCCCGTCATCATTAAGGGTGAAGCCTGGGTTGCACGTACAGGAGTAGGAACCGGGCACGTTGGCACACAGCTGCTGGCAGTAGCCGTAGCGACATTCATCAATATCTGTGGGTGGGAAGGATGGAAATACAGTGGTCTGCATGTTCACATGAGATACAAAGCAGCAAGCACACTGAGCCAACAGCTCCGATAACAGAAATAACCCAGCACACTGGTTTTGGATGTAACAGCCAAACTTCCAGGCGTTCAGACATGGAGTTATAGTTAAAATATACCTCTCCCCAGTAGAATGTGGTAATGTGGTTTTATCCACGTCTGACATCTACCAATGTGTCTAATGAATTGATTGTCACTGCTGTAATCTTCAGCTTAGTGTGAATCAGGCAGCCCAGTCTGTTCTTTTAAGCAGCTCCCTTAAGGGATACCTGACAGCTGGCACAGCCTGCCAGCACAACCACAGCCAACATTGCAGCAAAATTTTGGCAGAATCAAAATAGAAACCTTCTTTGCCTCCACATATACCAAAGCTACTCACTGGAACAGCAGTATGTGTTACTATAGGCTTCTTTTTTGAGTGAGGATATTTTTGAAAGACTTTTTTTTCCAAATAGTCACATTCTCTTTTTATATGAATTTTTAACTGACAAATTACAGACTGTATAAACAGTTAATTTAATGCCAAAATAGCAATTTGGGCTGAATTGCAGCATTAGCAATGCATGCAACTGAGTGCTATGAGCACAAGAAAATGCTCTAAGATATGTAAGATGATAAGTGCTAGAAGATTTTTGCCCCAGAACTAAGAACTGAAATGAAGCACCTGGAACGGTTGTCCTTTCAAAGCCTTTACATTTCCTTTGGTATCAAACGGCTTTTGATTTATGGAGATTTTTTTTTTTAATGGCTGCTCTCAAAGCTTTGAAGCTAAATTTGTGCAATAGAAAACTCAGTGTATTTTCTGCAGTCAGTTAGCAAGATAACCTAAATGCTGGGTCAGTGGTGGTGAGCACACCAGCAGTAGACTTCACCAAATCCTGCAAAAATAACATGGGTTTTAAGTAAATTAATGCCTCATTGCACTGACACAATGCATTATGTTAAATACATGCTTTGTCTTTTGCAGGACTGTTAGCTCAAGAGTGCTACATTTTGAGGATAAGCACTTTGACAGCGCTGCTTCTTGTGGGTGGGTCATGTGGATACTGCTGCACTGACTCTCTGTGTAAACTTTATGGGCATAATTGCAACAGATGGAAGTGTAAGTTTTTGTAACGGTGATTTACTAACAGTGCACCAAAAAAATCTGTCTCTAAAACCCAACTTGGTCCACTGATTACAGTAAATATTCCTTTACTGCCTTATGGCAGCAAAAATCACTTCTCCAAAGCCAGTGTAAAGTATGGAAAACGGAGACTTCTTTGAAATTTAGGGAAAAATATAGCAACTCTAAATACAATTTGTTTCACCTTTTTTGCATTGCCTTGCAATAATCCACCCCATGATTACTTAAATAGGGCAATACTGGGATGTTATTGCCTATTTTAAATAGCGTAAGCAGGTACTCAAATCAATTCAGCAATGCAGCTATTTCAGTTCTCTGCTATATCCATCAAGCAGAAGAATGTTGTAGATCTGTGTTCAAATGCTGAATGCTGCACACGACCCTTTCATTTGGCCTGTAACTGGGAGAAGTAAATGGGTAACAGAACAGGTGATGCAGAGCAGAATCTGCCTTCCTGCCCTCCCTCATCCCCGCCCTACCACATATGCCTGTACATTCCCTAGCACAAGCTTTTTTTTTCCCAAGAGAAGTTGATTTATCATAGATTAAGGAGCAGGGGCCTAGGAGACTTCTTATGCCAGGGAACTACAAGACAGTGACTCCCTGATGTGGCTGTGGCTGCACGGACCCCAGCTTGGACAGGGCTCAGCCTGGTCCCTGCCAGGTGAATTACACAGCAGCTGCTTGCAGTAGTCAGGAAAGCAGCCATGAGTGAGCCCTTCATGGAACTGGTACTTGGGAGGAGAAAGCTGGAAAATAACTGGAGATGCTCCAGGGACAAATGGGCAGGGAAAGCCCATTCTCCTTCCAGTGGAGGTGTGACGGGATGGTCCAGCTCTGCAGAGCTGGCACCAAACAGCCTGCGCTGCAGGGAAAAAACTAATAATGGGCAAACTTTTCTTAAAAAAGTTGTATGCTGATTCCTAGGTCCTACCTGTGTACTTAAAATTAACATCTACATCATTATCTCATGAGCATGTCAAGTGAGGGGAAAGGGCTGGAGGAGAGGAGAGATGGAAGGTTTTCCTGTGCTGTTTGTTGAGCGATGTTTTTTCAACAGGATTGAGCTAAAAGGATGAACAGGACATTGCTGCAAGGAAAATAATAAAATTGAAATAATACTGCTTGGAAGATACTGAAATGGCACCCAGTTCAGAGGTAGTTTTTTCCCCACCCCCAAACAAAAGAATTGGTTGACTCTAAGGATTTACTGTCTGTCCCATTTCCTGGTATCAAATACAGATCCCTTCAGGTCCACACTGTCACAGTAAGGAAAGGACAGGTCTGTTAGGGCAAAAATCCTTATGCATACACACTGGAAATTGACTTTATGTGAAAGGGAATCCTTCAGACTGGGAATATGAAAAGCCCAATTATTACACTGTTATGATGCCAGTCATGTGACATATACATCTACATTTTTGTTCTGTGAGGGAGTCTCTCTGCCAAGCATCCCACTGGCACTTAGAGACACAAAAGACACTTCCCACAGAGCTGAAGGTTTAAACGTGTACTTGACAAAAGTGCTTAGTGACATTATTTCAGGGAGTCACAGGGACACATACACAGATACCCAGATACCATATCACAGGAGGATTTTACCTAAACACTGGCCTTCTAACAGCCAGTAGCCTTCAGTGCAGGAACAGGTATAGCCCCCCTCAGTATTTATGCAGATCTGGGTGGGGTTACACTGGTGAGAATCTGAAGCGCATTCATCCACATCTGCAACACAGAAATACAGAAGGAAAATGTTAGAAATAGCAACAACAAAAGATTTTTCACACTGTACAGTGTGTACACCACCTCTGGGCAAGGAAGGAAAGTTCGGAGGAGTAGAGAGAATGACCATAAGCTGAAGGAAAATTCACAGTAATAAGTGTCTGAGGGCAGTGAGAACTGAGGGTGCACATCAAATCTCTCAGTTTTGCAGGTGACTCAGTGTTTCTCCTCAAGGAGAGTCTCTCATTATCTCAAACTTTTTTGTTACTTCCACATTTGCTATGTCCCTGAGCTGGGATTTCCATGCTACAGGGCAGTGTTCAGCCCTAGGGAGAGGCTGCTGAAAGGGCTGTGCAACCCCACTGAAGATAGAGATGAAGGGGAGTTTGAGAGATGTACAAACACAACTCAGAGACATAAAAAAAATTACTTCCTACCCCTGCCAATGCAGACTCTCTCACTGTAATTTTTCAGACAGAAAGTTCAACCAAAATCAACCTTTACCTGACCAAAAAATGTATACTTCCCTGGAATCAATTTCCTGACAATAATACTATTTTCTTTTAATTTCCCCCCTCCCCCATCTTTATTGGTTTTAATGTATTTGGCTTTTTATTACAAACCCTTAGGGTTTTTTTGTTGTGAGCTTTTTTTTTTCCCTTTTTTTTTTTTGCAAAGGAGGTGAATAGCATTCCTACATTTACATAAGCCAGGGCCATGGAACCTAACTGATTAAAAATGCCTTTCAGAGTCAGAAGTTCAATTTGAATCACGCCTTGCTCAATATCTTCCCTGATGTTTCAGGCATCAGGTTTGCCTCTAGATGTCAGAAATGGAAATACCAAAAGATAAATTATGTCATTTTTTCAGCCAACCCAGGTTTCTATGTTTTATTTGTTGATATCTAAACTATTTTTTATTCCAGCATACTGTGCACTGGCCTTTGCTGAAGCACTATGTCATCCAAGCAATGCTACTCCCTTGATCCTCCCCTGATTCTTATTAACCCAGACTTTGTTAGGTCATGACTGAGAGTATCTCATAATGCCCTGGGCTAGAGCAGGCAGCAGAGGGCAGAAATTACAGTTCTGTATCTGCCCCCAAGGCAGCAAGCACAGCCAGTCGGCTGTACAATCCTAGCAGTCATGAAATAACTGATCCAGTCTACCACAGCAGCATATCTAACACGTTCAGATACATAAATAAATACATACATATTATACATATGGAGGGAGTCTAGAGTTCTTATCTTGCCAACATCTGTACTGGAGCAATTTATGGTGAGTCAAAGCTGGTAAGATAACAAGAGGGGCACAATTAGAGGTAATTAACTCTGTCAGAAATCAGTTCCCATGTATTTATTGGCCAGATGAAGGTTGGCAAAATGGTGGGGGAAGTGGGAAAGGGGTAAGATAACAAGTCTAGACTATATAGGTCCATAAATATGTTGTTCAGTTCAGCTATTGCTTCTGCGATTGGGCTAAAAAATTTGGATCCTCCCTTCGTAGCATATCACACATAATTGATAGTATCTGAACAGAGATTTTATCTAACCATAAATTTAATAACAATGACATTAATGTTTTCTAAATGAAAAAGCTTTCTGTTTGTCATGCTTGCTTATTGTTTTAGGAATGGTACCTTGGGATCTGGCCAATTCTGCTTCTTCTAGTCTGCACTAAGCTTGAAAAGGAGATTTTAATTTTCCATGTTCCCTGCTTCCAGTAATATTAATAGGTAAAGCAAAGTGAAAACAAAATGAGGGTCATGGTCTCGCCACATATGGTAGCAAGGCTGTTTGAAGACTACAAATCCTCCACTCTTTTGTGGTGCATTTTTCTTGCAGGGGTATGATGTGTCTCACTTAAAGCAATGGATGGCTATGGGATTGGTTTTGTTCCCAAGTCATCTTTGTAGCAATTGCATGAGCTCCACTTCAGAGAAGTAAGATGTTGAACCTCTTCCATTTGCTATACACCAAGCAGATTTATTTGCTTACTCCCAGTCTTCTTCACCTTTTGTGGTGGTATTGGAAGCATATTTCCATTGCATGCATTTCCATGAATGCAACATTTTTACAATGGAGGCCTCCTGTGGAATTTCTGCCAGAAAACCTGATGAACCCAAAGTTGTCTAAGCAGAACACCTTGACTCCTCACATTTTGCACTGAACAGCACCTTGGTGACTTCACTAAAGAAGTTTTATGCAACCAACAGGTACAAATAGCTTTACTGGTAGCAGCAAATCTTTTTGGTTGGGCCTGAGTGCACACACCCAGTATTCCATGTCTGGCATTCTCTGAGATTGCCCCTTACCATGAGGTGCCATTACACTCTAAATGACCCAGCCAGTGCAATCAAATAAATTGTTTTTGGCAAGCAGCCTTCACAGTTGAAATAGGTAGTATAATCCCTGCCTGTCTGCCCCAGATTATCTACATTATATGGGCTCACTGAGTGAGAGCAGATATTTGTGCACTGAAAAAACTATTGGTGCAACAACTGGCCAGCCATTAGGTATCTTCTTGAAGGATATCAGACCTGGGAGCCAGAGAGTGCCTTGCCCCCCGGCCCATTTACACAGTGCAGCATACAGTGAGAGCAGGTGTGGTTGCTAAAGTCAAAACTAGACATTTGGCAGGGAAATGAAAAAAAACCAAAACAATCCCAGATTATTTCCACTGGGGAGAAAACTAGCCATAGAACTTCAAGAGATTGCCTGTAATGGATAGACATAGAAGTTATATCAAAACACTTCCAGGGCATTTTTGTTTGAATGGAAAATTGCAAGTGGTTGCAAGTGGAACCTGACAACCCGTCAATAATGTGTGAATAATTTCTTACTCTGATTGCACAGGTTATTTCTGTCCCATTCAAGCACAAATCTTAGGTATCTTCATGCTCTGGGACTTGAAAGCCCATTTGTACTACCTCTGCCTCTGTGATGGGTCATACACAATACCAGAGCAAAACTGTGATGCTAATTGTACATGGTAACAGATTTGCAACGGCTTTGTAGGTTCAAAGCAGATAAAACAAATTCAGAGAATAAAAAACTGTAAGGCCTACTCAGTGCAAGGATAGTACATGTGGCTAAGAAGTCCCTGAGGTGCATTTTTCTGAAGCCTGAAAGAGTGTGTCTGACCTAGCATAACCAGTGTCAGAGTCTTCACCGTGGACAGAAATACTGCAATGAGTTGTCATCTGAGCCCCAAAGTAAAGTCTAATCAGCTGGAGAGCAGAAGAGTTATTAAAGGGGAGCACGCTAGCAAGAAACCTTAGAAACCCCACTGCCCTCCATTCAAGATGTTAACAAATTGTGATATTTGATGATCTCGGCGTCAGTGCCATGAAAGCATCAGATGCTGTCACTCATCACTGATAATCCAAGGATGGTTTTCATTATACTGAACCTGCTTTTAGTACCTTTCATCACCAAGATCCCTAGAAAATATCGCCGGCATCCAAACAACAAGTCTAGTCTTTAATGACAGCTACTATTATTGGATGCCTCATGTGATTTTGGCTAGATGACTCAGAATGTGGCAATAAAGAAGAATTACTGTGAGGTGGACTAGGAAGGAAATACAAATTAGATCTCTCCTCACTGAAGACAGACTAAAGGATGTGGTGGTTACTGTGCAGGACAAGGAGCCAGCACAGATACAGGGACCACACTGTAACTCATGGGCTGAAAATTTATCTTGTGGGAACTCTTCCTTGCTTTTCATCTTCCATCACCCTGCTTCCTATTTGAAAAACGGGGATTACAAAATCTCTGCCATAGTCCAGCCTCCCTCACTGTTTAGCATCTAAAACTCTTCAGGACAGGGCTTGCCTTCTTAAGTACAAAACCTGTTCACAGTGAGTCCATTTTTATTTGATGCCTTCCAATCCTAATACAAATCAAACTGGACTACAAAACCCTGCTATATCCCACTTGGTGATAAATATCAGTGCCCTGGATTTTAATGAGGAAATTCAAGATTAAGGAATTAAAGGACAAGCCCGTGACCATTTAACAAAACAGAAACAAGAGCAGGTGACAGACCTTTCTGTCTTGTAGTCTCTCATGT
Organism: Edolisoma coerulescens; assembly: GCA_013397115.1. Classification (NCBI taxonomy): domain Eukaryota; kingdom Metazoa; phylum Chordata; class Aves; order Passeriformes; family Campephagidae; genus Edolisoma; species Edolisoma coerulescens. The sequence goes on from VWZW01002585.1 coordinate 423,390, forward strand.
ACAACCTGCCCCACTTTTTCACAAATTTTGTGCAGACTCAACACTGGCTAGTGAGATCTAAAGTAAAAGATTACCCATCATTCTGAAAGCATTATGTTCTACTAGAGGACCTTGGAAGCATCAAAGGCTCTTTCAGCTAAATTCTATGGTACTCAGAATGTTGCTGTTCTACCCTAATGGTGCATGGAACCTCAAAGATTCCAGTAGTTACTGAAGCAGAAAGAGAACTATTGATGTAGTCAGTGGCAAATTAAAAGAGTCATCTGGCTTTCACATCTCTTCTTACCCTTACAGACAGGACTGTGAGTGTTGCTGTGAAATTACATATGAAAAAAAATGAGGATGTTAAAGGTTGTCATACCGAATAATTTTGAACAAATTCAGATTTTCTCAAATGACTAGTGACTTTGGATGACTCCTTTGAGGGACCAGTTGTTCAGCACTTTATAAGTACACTAGAGAACCAAGGCAGGGTAGGATGGATCACTGTTCAAAACTTCTCTTGCCAAGGAGTGCTTGGCCAGAGCTGGCTCTAGTTGTTTCAGCTCTTGATTATCCTGCTGTATGCTGTTAAATTAGCAATCATCTACATTCTCTCACCCATCCTTCCAGCTGTTATATTAACTTCTCTTATCCATCCTTCCAGTTGCTGTGTTCACATTACTGCTCCCACAGCTAGTTCCAAAGGCAGAAGTTAGGGCAGGAGTCCAGACAAATTAAAATCTGACTTCAAGTGGGAACGATTCACTTTGTTACTTCCCAGATGAATACTGAGAGCAACAACATGGCCCATCCAGACCACTGCTCTCTGCCTCCTAAGAACTACCACCTACAATGAACAGAGCCTCATGGCTCCAGGCCATGAGTTTTAAAGATTTCTGGGTTACTGATAGCATGGGAGAATAGGTAGATGGCATCTCCATATCTGTTTGTAAGGAAACATGTGCTGCAAGAGCCTAAGCCTGAATATTCAAAAATTAACCACATCACTCTCTCCTAGATCACTGTGTTTGCCGTAAAAAATTATGGCTGTGGTGGTTTGGTTTAGCAACTCTGGGGTGTGATGTTGTCTTTACTTGACATTTTGACAAGAGGTGAGGTGGCTGGGGCAATGGGATTTCATTTGGGGATTGCAAGGGTGGAGAAAGGTTTTTTTTGTATTTCTGGCTGACTGTCTGCCTTTTGTAGGATATGATGTGCTGATATTTTGTTTTTATTGGTACAGATTGTATTTTTAATTGGTGGCAGGATGCCTGGTGACTGGATAGATATCATTTACAATGTCAAAATAAATAAATGAACTAATTGTGTTTAGCATGCAAATTACTGGCGTTGTGTTTTATTATCTGTAAAAGCTAGTATTAATGGATATTAGTGGATTCCTTAGAATTTAGCCAGATCATAGAACAATGAATGAAATTTTTAATTCACTGCTCATAAATTAAAGAAAAAAGAAAAAATTTAAAAGCCATACATACACAAAAAATAGCTTATTAATATAGACAGCATATTAATATAGACAGAAAGCAAAGCTAGATGTGAAACTACAGCAGAACACCACAACTCACTGGGGAGGCTAATTCTTATCAGGAGATCTTTTTTTGTACTGAGTCACGTCCACCAAGAATGCAGGACTGAGACCACTCTTATTTGTATCAATAATATTGTGAGAAATCACAGCATAGAAAGAAAACCAACACTCTAATCCATTGAATTAAGACCAGACATATTCGGTACTTCTCAAACCAAAGAGGCTAAAACTAGGAGTTCAAAAATCTCAAGAGAGAATCATAAATGTGGAATTTTGAGGATCTGGTTTTGGCCCACTGTTTTCTGCATTTATGATAAAATGCAGAGGATCTGCAGCTGGTGGAGTTAAGAACTAAAATGTCAAATGAAGTCTTATACGAAAGTATTTTGCTAGGTATGGTGGGCACATTTGAAAGTGCTTTTCAAGACAGACAAATGCAAGGTCATATATCAAGAGTAAAAAATTTAGGTGAAAAAAATAACTGGGGTTGTTACAGATAATCACTTGAACATGAACTTTTCCTGACATCATGTTGCTGAAAAGACAAGCATAAACATGAGAACATGGAGGAGACAAGAAATTGTTCTTACCACTGTATATTGCATCAGTACAATAATTACTGAAATACATTTCTGGTGTCAACACTTCAAAAACTAATATTGCAAAGAGATACCAAGAGATTCCAAAGAGTTATTCCAAGCCATGAAAATTTATCTTTGAGCAAGATAATGCTCCATTTAGTAATCTATTTAAGAAAAGGTTCAAGGTATATTTGCCTGTGATCTGTAAACCTCTACATGGAAACTATGATCTTATCTGGAGATGGTCCCTAAAGCAAAAGATAATGAGATGAAATTCAGTGTCTAGAAGACAAATACAAAATAAAAATAAGACACACACTTTAGTAGTGCTACTGATTAAGCATCTGAAAAGTGATTTTTACTGAGAGAAATTGTACCCCTAATGTTTGTAGTAACTTCAGAAATATGTGGAAAACAGAAAATGTTAATAACATTTCTGTGCTAGAAGATGTTAAGTCATCTGCCTAAATATGTTGAGCATGCCAACCACCTTCCTTTCAGTACACACAGAGTGATTGTTTCTTTATGAAGGATGAATCAAGTAAAAGAGGAAGAATCCAAGTTACTACCACAGACAATTTGTTGACTCAAAGAGCCTCAAGAGGACTAAACTGCAGGTTAGAGGATGTGGTCATGCAGGAAGTAGATTTTTCTAAGTAACTTTATGAGGTAGATAGGCAGGGGAAGAGGCCAGCAGACAACAGGAGAGGGAGCAGAGGTGTTTAGGAACTGGAAGCACCTGCCTTCTGGAAGGTGTGGTTCAAAAACTGTAAGCAAAGACACTGTCTTTTTTCTGCTCAGAAAAAAAAGGATTGTGCATAAACAGGACTTCATGCATTAAAGAATACAGCAGGAAACAAAGTCCTTTACATCAACTCATCAGTTCAGAGACTTTTCAGAGCCCTTCAGGCAGGAGAAGATTTTCTTGACAAAAAGCTACTTTTAAAGGAAAAAAAGTCTTGGTACTTATGAACATGTGGTTACATACCACATGACAGAGTAAATGCACAGAGTGGAAAGTTTACCAAAGACGTTCCATTGCAAGATGATTTGCACCTGCCCCAACAGGAACAGGGAGACTATTTCCTTGTTCAGTCCACCCACTGGTGTTGAAAGTGGTGGGATGTGTGACTGTGCTTATCCCTCCACAGGCGTGGTCTGTGCTCAGGGCACTGTGACTGTTCCACTCCCTCCATGGCAGATCCTTTTCCAGCTGGCTGACAACGGAATAACAGCACTAGCAGAGAGCTGTCATGGAAGGATGTGGGCTTATCATCTCTGAGCTAGAACCACGCTCTTGGAGACTTTGACAATTAGAAGTGAAACTTTGCTTGGACTCTGTGACCAAGAGGGAAGCCAATGTGGACAGCAGATTTCCAAGACAATATGCTTTTGGCAATGTGTGCTGTTTCACAGATGGACTGTTACATTTTGTTCTCTTTGGAACATATTTAGCATGCATGACTTCCTTTCTTTAGTAATGAATTTTGATAATCATGCTACAAATTTCTGTGGGTCAAAGTAGTAGCTATGGCTGTGTTTCCTTCTTTTGATCAGTCATTGACAAAAGTGGGTATGTTTTTGCCATCCTGATTATTTGAGAGCCACTAGCACTGTGGGGTTCAGCACAGTAATACTGAAGATTAATTTGACAGTTGTGAGAGCACAGGTCTTGCAGATTGGAAAATGTTTGCCATGGAGAATCTTCTTCCCCCTTTTACAAGGAGGTATGGGTGATTTTGGGGCCCTACGTCTTTATTTTATTCTGTCTGTGTTTTAGTCCCACTGTTTTACTGTCACAACCCCAGGAGCTAACCCCACTCTTAAGATGCAACATTCTGGAAGAGAGGCTCAAAGCTGACAGCTTGTTCCAGAATCTCTGTCTGCTCAAACACTAAAGCTCGTTCAGTCATTTATAACCCTCAGGGCTCCATTTTAAAATAATACAAAGATTGGATGTCTGTTTTTTATAGGCATAATTGCAGGCCAGGACTAAACATCCGAGCTCAGTAACATGGGTATCAGTTCCAAGATTACTTGGAACAGAGCACTTTCCCCAAACTTCTCCCCCACTCCTTATTTGGACACTGAAAAATAATTTCCTCAGTAGTAGATTTTTACTCAGTGAAATCACATGTTTTCTCAAAACTTTTTTTTCTCAAGATAATTACATTTGATAAGAAAAGGGAAGAAATAACAATCCCACATTCCTAAAGTGCAGACTGAAGCCAAATTCAAACTGCTGCTGTGTGGGGTCAGTGTTTTTTCCAAGGACAACTGACCCTGCTGAGCTTGGACACCATCCAAGATCAACTCCCTAAACACCTGTTTAATTGCATATTTCACTGTCTGAGGACTGGCCATTGATTGCTGAATTAATTTTCTATCTGCATCCCATATGCATTAGGTTGATTAGGTTGATGGCTAAACAAGGATTAAAGTGGTTTTTTTCACACAAAGGGTCAATCTGGAAATGGATACTAAATAAGTGTGAGGCATGAATCTGTAATTCTGCTCCCTCTGCCTGGTATGAAAATTGCTCAACATGTGTCACAGCTTCTAGGTCTCCTGCCAGCTATCTGAGCCTTTACTTAGCGAGTGCACTTTTCATATTACTCAAAGATGACAAACAACAACTAAACTGTGATGGACTTTGCTCTTTGAGCACAGTTCTAGTGCTGCTTTTGTGGCTGAGATTTACAGGACAGCCACGCAGAGAAGTGCACAGCAAGGGGACTAAAGGGCCAGCAGCCTCTCTCCTCTCTGCTCAGAACAGACCTGTGCGTGGTTCATACACTTGGCATCACCTGCCTGACCACAGATCCTCATTCCCACAAATTCCCGGGGTTCCCTGTTAGTACAAGATCCCAGACACTTGAGTGGACTACTCCTGCTGTCCCATGAGAGCTTTGCCCAAATGCACAGTCAGTATGCTAACTCTGGGATCAAAAATAAGACACCCTACTAATTTCAACTAAGAGCATTGCTTAAACATAGAAACTCCATGAACTGGAACATAACTGTAATCTCTGGATTCATGATTTCCTACTGCAGGTTCTGCACATCTTACAAAATGCATGATAAGTGCATGTGATTTGGGAATCTCAGCTATTTCCCTGCTGCACTTATTGTATTTCAAGTAGCTGCAGTAAAGCAGAAGAAGAGTGACCCAAGTGCCCTGCCAAAGTGAGGTAGACACGTTACTATTCCACTGATGACACTGAACCTGCTGAATTAGGAGATACAAAGAAGTTTTTGCTCAACATGGTTTTATCTTCATCATCAGGAAGCATATTTTTCAGCTGAATAAATGAAGTGTTATTGTGGTTTCTCAAAATTATCTATTTTGTATGACCACATGCTACACTGTGATCTGCTGGTAGGGTGGTGAGAGGAGCCAGTGAGCTTTTATTGAGGATACCCCCAGCTGCTGGGAGGTTATCTAAGTAGCACTTTCTATTGCAAGGGAAAGAAAAAATGTGCAGTCAGAGCCAGGAAACGCACAGTCAGAAATAAGAAAAAAGATCCATACAATCATCCCTTTGCTGCATGATATGAAATAGTCTCATGCAAGAATCTGTAGAGAAGGCTTATAAAATTTTACAGAAGAGGAGTAGAAGCATTAACACTGATGAAGAGAATTTTCTATGGCTGAATTGTATATTTTCTCTGCAAATCTATGGGTTAGTCAAAAAAGACCCTGAAAGAAATAATATATCAAAAATATAGGCATTTAAAGCATTATTTATAAAGCTTTTAAATATGTCGGTGAAATGCTATTGGCTTCTCCTCCAACAAATTTTTTCAAAGACTTTTCTGTTAGGGTACAGAACATGAGAGAACTAAAAGCAGAGAGCTGCTATTCCCACTTTTGTTCCCTGGGGAGCTTTGAGAAATCTCAAGCACAAATAGTCCAGCCAGCTGGGTTAGCCAATTGGTGGTCAGTTTACATTTCCTCTAATAAGTGAACTTCTTGACCGTACATTTTAACTGAGTCATTAAGAGCTCCTTTTCCAAGTGTTTTGGCAGGCTAGAGAGGTCTGGGACTGTGAATAAACCACAATAACTAGTAAAGAAGAGAACAGTCCGACTTTTAATACGGCAGAAGAAATTGATCCAAATGGATCCAGAAATTAAAGCCGCAGTGAAAACAAAGGGATACAAATATCCACCTGCAGGTTATAACAGAAACTTTTATTGGAAGGCCCGCTTCTTCCATTAAAATGCAGCCACTTTGGATGTGCAGCATCAAGCATGTTGTGCAAACAACTGAAAATACAAGAGAGATTCTAGGTGAGCAATATGTACATACCCATAGAGATAATTCAGTATGAATGATGTAGTCATTCTCACAGGATAACTTGAAATCTTCAATATACATGAAAAAAAGACAAGGGATCTCTATCATGGGAAAGTGGAATAGTATTATGAGATTTGTCACTAACTGATCTCTCACAAAAGCTTCAGCAAAAATCACCAGCATCTCATTCAGTAAAGGACTGGATTCAAAGCCACTTGGCTTGAGCATGCAAGGAGGTGCCAGATGGAGGTGGCACGGCTGTAGATTGCCTCATGTCACTTGAAACTGCATGAGTCAAACACACATACAATGGGCACTTTGACTTTCTCCAGGAGGCTAACACCTTATTCCCTCAACCTAGCCATTAAAACCAGGGAAAAGAGCCTGGCTTGCAGAATATGTGTCTGGAAGCTCATATACTGAAGTAGAAACAATTACCAGAAATGTAGGATTTTTTTCTCAGTTTTTCAGTGAAATGAATCTTCAGTTTCATGGAGAGAAAATTCAGTCAAGACCATCCTGATCAATACTTCTGTTTTATGCCAGGATCAATACAGAGGAAGAAGATCTGCCCTTATCTCAATTGATTTATTGATTTACAGGTGGGGGCCAGGACTCCTGCAAATGTTAGGTAACTTTTATTAGAAATTTTCTTTGATGCAGTTTCAGCCTCACATCTTGTCCTGCCCGGGAGTTTTGCAACCATCTAGTACCTCATGGTCTGGCTCAAAACTGGCAGTTCTTGGGGCTAAACAAAACATAACTTTCTACCTCTATAGGCTCAGCATATCTCCTTTAAGATCTTGCTATATCAGAATGTCACAAATCTTGAAATCTCCTGTCTTAATTTAGGCCCTAAAGGCAACTGAATGTGGTTAAGGAGAGAGAGAGAGAAAGAGGGAAAAAGCCGTTTGAGTTGAAACACCTCTTTTTCCAGGGAGCCATGAACTGAGAGTAAGGAGAGCAGGAAAACTGCCAGTAGACGTCCACATCACACACTAATTGGAACAAAGTAAACCTCCCATATCCACACAGTTTTCATTAATCCAGGACGGTCTGCAACCCAGTTGGCTGGCGGCAATTTTTGGAACATTGCAAGAAAATGTGGTTCAAGCATTATAAAGCAGTGAATGCCAGATCTGAGTTAAAGCCAGTTATTTGAGCAGGGGTTATAGGCATTTTCCAATGATCACCACCACTGAAATAAATAAATAGATGGCTTGCTATGTATACACTCAGAGGGGAATGTTGCCCAACATTCATAGCTCTTTGCTATTAACAGTAATGAGGACACAGCTGTCTAAGCCTGGAAGCCAGTATTTGCAGAGATTTTTCTTCTCCACTGGCTTTCTTCCACTACCCATTCTTTGCTTATAAAAGAGCCCAAAAGGTCCTAACATTTATACAAGAATTACCTTGGCTTTGTGGTACTTTTGAGATTGTTATAAAGCATGCTGACACATGGATGGATTTGAAACTCAGATGAAATACGGAAAACAATTTTCTCCCCTGATAAGGTCCCCAGTGCCCTTAGTGCCAAGCATAACACTCTCTTTAGTCAATAATGACAGCTCCTGGAGCAGTTGGCAAGAGCTGCTGCCATGGGCAGAGATCTGAAGGTCTCCCTTCTTAAAAAGGCCTTCTAATTCTCACTGCCTGCAGACCCTGGGGTTGTGATGTGCGTTTTGAGTCACATGTGACTGGTCAGCTCTACAGAGCCTCCAAAGCAAATATAAAAGCATCCCACTCCATTCAAACATCTTACAGCACTTTAAAATCAGTGCTAAAACTCATAGTCTATGTGACAAAGAGAATATCTCATTTCATGGGGGCCTTCACTATATTAAAAGCTAGAACCAGTATCAGACACAGGCTACTGCACTTCAGGCACTGCAGTTTCAGAACCATTGCACAAGGCATGTTGAAGTTGACTTACAGAAGTCATCTGGTCCCAGCCTCCACTCAAAGCAGAGACAATTCAGTCAGGCTGCTCAGGGCCTTTTCCAGTTGAGGTTTGAATTTTTCCCAGGGTACAACCTTTAGCTACAAAGTTTTTGAACCTCTGTTCCAGTGTTTGACCATCTTCACTGTGATAACATTTCTCCTTATAGCTAATAAGAATTTCCCATGTTGCAACTTTTGCCCATTCCTGTCCACATGTACCTCTGAGATGGATCTGGCTTCATCTTCTCTACACACTCACATTAGACAGTGGAAGGCAGCAAGCAGTACAATTCTCTCATAAGCCTCATGTTCTTAAGGCAGGGTAAATCCACTTCTCTCAACCTCTCCTTGTATGACATGTGCTGCCAGCCTCTAACCACCGCAGCGGTCCTTTGCTGCACATCCTTCAGTGTGCCCAGGTCTTTTTTATGCTAGGAAACCAGAATGATTGGGAGAATTGGGTGCCTGTGAAGGCAACAGAAATTGACTGCACTTTGAATTCTCCCCCGGCGGTAGTTAAGAGAAAATACTTACAATGTGAATCTCTGCCTAATTTGGTAGCATCTGCTGAGGTCGGTGAACTATTTCATTGGATGCTGTACAAACCCAGAACTAGACTGCACTACCCACACATACAGACCTGCACACTTTTGTCCCCAGATCTTCAAGGTAAGCCTACCTTTCTTATACCAGAACTCAGAAATTCCTGACTAGTGCTACAAGCTGAACACCTGACTGGCCACAGGACCAGTGTCACAGGCAGTCCCACCAGCTCTCACATTATCCATGAAAGCTCAGAAAGACACATGTTCACACTGAGCATTCCCAAGCCAAATGGTTCATTTCCAAGTAGCCTGGCCTGAAAAAAACCCCATGTTCTCTTTAGGTAATTAAAAAACAGAAAAGTAAATAAACAAACAGAAGAGACAATGTTCCCAACCAGCAGGAACATTTAATCTCTGTGATTATTCCTGGAGCGAACTCCTGCTTTTACTCTCTAGAAGGCACATCCCAGTGAATTTTCCATCATGTGGGCCTGCTGTAGTGGAAAGTTAATTTACATTTTTTTCTTTATCATAGTACTTTCTTTTATTAGCCCCTTATTGCCACAAGGTCTCCGGTCATATTGAGTGATGCAAGGGAGCAGGGCCATTTTAGAAGGCACAGTCTCCAGGACAGAAGCAGGCCTAGGAAATTCTTAGCATGATTAGCATTCTACAATTCACAGTCTTTCTAGTCATCTCCAATCAGATACTGCAGACAGTGCTTAGTTCAGCATTTCATGTCCCTCCCTGGTCAAAGGGAATGAACCATGGATAGATCACATATTTCTGAAATAGTTTCATGTCCCAAGCTTCTAGATGTCAGCTTGAGGTTTTTGTGGAGCAGCATGTGATGGTATTTTGTATCTTTGGATGATATACATGACTTATCAGCTCCAGAGTGCATGTGACCTGCTGGGCCATTAATGGATATACTGCAAATTGTCAGCTGCTCATTACCTTTAGAGGTATTCTCTAGTCTGTGTAGGACACACCTATGCCATAGTTCTCTGGGCTCAAATCTGTATTTGGGCTTATTGCCTGAGGAACATGGAGATAAACTTTTTACTTCTTTCAATTAAATTCATGGGCAGTGTTTGAAGTCTTATGTGTAACTCTGTGAAGTTCTCTTACACCACTTTTCATCTATGACTAGTTAAACCTCTTGAAAATGTTAATGAGAACAAATTTTGTCCCAAAATGCAATGTACCACCTGAAAAACATAATACAGGTTTTGCAGAACTGTATCTTCGAACAGCACTGATTCAGTGGGGAAGAGCAGCTGCTTTCTAAAGCTGGCATGCTACAGTCTTTTGGGACGAGTGCATGAAATCAACTGATAGCTGTCAATGCACAGTTCTGGGCTATTCCATCACAAAGTCAGCCCTGCTTTTAATTAAAATAATTTCAATCTGCTTCTGAAATAAAGCTCCAGACGCAGTGCTTAGTGATTTGCTGGCAATGAGTGTTGTATATATTGCTGCAGTCTATCTCTGAAGAACAGGAGCATGGTCCAAGGCTGGTCCAGCCTGTGCCAGGTTTGGGATTCCCCACAGGGTTTGCAATAGCAGGAAATTAGCAGCATGCTATAGCTTTCGGATCACATCTCCTCTCCCTGGCCTGGTTCCTGCTCCGGGATTAAGGAGTGGCAGTCTGGCAAACGGACTCTGCACTGCTCCAAGATTCCTCCTTCGGAAAGGGGATGTCAGGCTACCCGCTTAAGCTATCTCAGCTTTGCGTTGCTCAGCCACAGTGACAATAAATGCTATTTAATGGGTGGAGGCTCTTACCCATGCTATGAACTTTTCTCTGCAGTGTAAGATAAAGCATACTGTTTTCTTTTGTGCCTCTGTGCACACTGGAAGCTGGAAATATATCAAAGGACTCAAAAGTACAGCAACCTACACCTGACAACATCTATCCCACCCCTAACTTGTGCGAGACTCTTTCTTGCTAAAAATTGTTCCAGGCAGCTTTTAAATGATTCTACTGTTACATTTTGTACTATTCCTCCACTACAACATAGTGTGTTCTTGTATAACCTGATACACTGCAGTGCCATAAAGGGCTTTACTATGTTCAGTCTAAAAGTAATTTTCCTTCCTTTCAGCAAATTATACCCTATTCAGCAATAATCATTCTTTTGCACCACCCACCACACAAACTTCTGCTTCTCTGTCATTTACAGTTCCAATTACTGTTATCTTACCCTAAGTTTTACAATACACTTCACTCTTTTAATCAAAATCAGCCTCAATAATGCCCCCAACTTGCTGCTGCTCTATACTGAGATTTCCATAAACTCATCTACATTTATCTGGTAGTAAAGTACTTACACTTAATGTCAGTAGGTTGGAGCCATTCTCAACAGAACATGCTGGAACACTATTTGCTCTCTGTTCTGGAATGAGAAGTCTTAGTAACACTGCCAGAAGCTGCCTAAAGCTACGCTGCTCTTGACATCACTGCCTTCTATTGATCATCTTCTACCAGATGACCATGTATTAGGTTATCTTTTCACGTACTGCTGGGTTCCAGTCCTTTAATTTCCCGACCACAATTGTAGCTTTCCTAGACTTCTGTATTACTGTTTATACAATCTTCCCATTCAGTGTTACCTGCAGATATGTTGGTTGTACCACAAAACCAGCTAATGCCTTTGATCCAACCAGGAATTTACTGGCTCACAAGTTAATGCTTCATTTACTTAGGGGGCTGAATGGAAAACAAGAATTTTACTTAACAAAAAAAAAAAGGAAAAGAAAATTAGAAAATAAAAACAAGCTCAAAATATTATAACAAAGAAGACATTATTTTGTGGAAAAAACAAAAGGAAACCCAAAACAAACAACACAGTCTCAGACCAAGCAGTAGATTGTGGATTCTTTCAGACCCTGCAAGTTTATGGTGAATTCCTCTCCCTCTCCTCCTAGGCTCTCCCTGTTTAGCTGAAGCACTTCTTTTATTTTCAGTATCTGAATGCCTCATGAATACAAACATTTATTCTCACTGTAGTGGCCTGTTACTGATGTAGAGCTAATCCACAGAAAAAACAAGAAGATTTTCCAGACAGACTTATGAGTTTTTATGTTCAAACTTGCAGATGCCCAAGAGCACCTGAAACCATGAGTTACAGTTGAAAGAAGAGAAGGTTTTGCTGGTGTTAAAACTGAAGATGGATTTCAGCACATCTTGTCATCCCCAATGGGCAGCACATCCCAGCTAAGAGGCAGAATGCTGAAACAACTGCCCTGAACAGATAAACTCACGTTTATCTTCTAGTAGCCTTATTTTCTTTGAAAAATTCTCTCATGTCATTGAAGTAGCAAAATGGGAAGGCAGAGAACTGGCAGATGAAGGGATCAGAGCATGTTAAACTCCACACAACATCAGGCGGCTCTTCTGTGTGGCAGCTCTGTCATGGATCTGGTGTTTTAGGGACAAGAAAAAGGAGCAGTGCCAGCACATTATCACTACCTATAGAGTCTGGCAAATCATATGGTCCATTTGGCTGATTTATACCGGCAAAGAAGAGAATTCATATTTTCTATATATTTTGGCTTAACATCTATATTGTGACATACAACCATGGCCAATTTAAGGCTGGAACCAAATAAAAAGAAACAAGACTGACCCAAAAAATATAAGGGAGATGCCAAGATAAACAATGACTTTTAAGTCATTGAGAACACTGCCATCTCTAGGCATTGTGGGTGATGCAAATAGATGCAAAAATTAACACAGGCCTGAGCAGAGTGCTGGTGCTATAAAAGGCACTGAAAATAAATCAGCCTTCCAGGTGAGGAGAGGCTATAACGTACTAAACTCTGCACGTTATGGCACAGGAAAGTAGAGAAAGTGTCACTCATACGAAAATGAGAGAAAAACAAGCCTGACAGATTGGGGAAGGGTACCCATGACACCTGTCAATTTTCCAGCACTGTTAAGTGACTTCATTTTCTTTTAAGCCTTGGAATTGTCTAGTTAGTGGGACTGTCTTGCATGACAGCTATTCCATAAAGGAAAGCTCATGAAATCTACTCCAGAGCAGACAGAGCTAATCGGTACATAATGGCCTTAACTGATTTGGCACTGCTGAAATCCCTGGAAGTAAGACATAATAAAGGCAAGGCGGCAACAAAGCCCCACGTATCAAACCACTGTTAGCAGGGAGTCTAAGGAATCATTCAGAGATTAATGGCAGGGGTGCAAGCCCTGCCCTGGCCAGCACATGCCGGAGGATATGGCAGGCTGGGCACGATTACTGCTCCTCTGAATTGAGTCAGATATAACCTCCTGCCAACTAACTCTCGGTGACAACTGAAGTCTGTGTATGTCTGGCTCAGAGCCCAGTCACCAATAACCCCCAATTCAGGGACCAAGCATAACTGAGGCCGTTAAACCAGAGTATCAGTGAAACCTCTTTTCCTTGCATACCCTTTCCCTCTGTAGTCTACAAATCTCAAGGGAGATGGGATTCCTGGGTTCTTGCCACTTTGTATACCAAAGTATCATACAATTCCAAGAAAGAGGGAAAACTGAAACACATCATGAAATAGAGAGGTCCCAGTCTAGAGAGATTTTAACCTTCCTATGTCTGGATGTAGCCTGCACATCTAACAAGAGATGGACACTGTCCCTTCTGTGCTTATGCCCCTTCTCTGCACACAAACCCATTATGTTTTGTAACATGACCCATTCTCATTCAGCTGTCCCCCTCAGTATGCCACTGTGATTGCCTCCTGGCTAACAGCTCAGTAAAAAAGAAAATAGAAAACTTTTAATCACTCCCAAACAGCAGATGCACACTTCCACGGACAGAATCAGTTTAGCTCAAAGTAAAGTTGAAAGCAAATTCAAACACTCCTGGTGGTCACAGTTTTTAATCATAAGATGATGATCTGGCCACCTCTCTATTCTGAACTCGAAATGTCAAGGAATGTCACAAAATCTAGGAAATTCTTATTGTGGTATCAGTATTTTAGCAGGAGAAAAATATGTTACCTGACTCCCTGACCATAAGATACTTACGGTTAGGTTTAAGACAGCTTAACTTAAACCTAATGAAACCACTGCAAGAACTTCTGCTTTAAGATCTTCACCAAAGTCAACAGGGACTGTAATCACCAGTCTAAGTGTTTTTGTCTCCAGCTGTTGCCCAGCTACCTACCCAGTATAACTGTAATTCATTCAAGTTCAGTTGTGGCTATACTTGAGTTGTATTTATTCTGTTTTCACTTCTCACACCATCACACATAAATACAGTCAGTCAGTGGTGCTTGAAAGGCACTGACATGCAGAATGATGGGCACCTACTGTTACACTCTGCCATACTCAGGAGCCTGCTATTTTTCATTCCAGTGCACAGAGTGCCCATTTTCTTAATAACATGCCAGCATTCTTGGCTTGCATGTTATATTTCTTGGTTCAATTCTACTCATTTCTTTGTTAGTAGTAGAAGTTTCACCAATAAATGAAGCACTCGCCTGTGCTTTAACCAGCAGACCGCACTCCTCCCGCACTGCACTTAGGGAGGAATGAAAGCAGGACCAAGCCAAGCCACAGAAAGCTCAGTTTACCTTGCTACAAATCAATACATACAGCAGCTTTTTCTATCAAGCTGACTTCTCTACCACAAATGGATTAACTTCAGTGAAAAACAGCATTTCCACTCTCATTCCCCATGGTAAGTGGGACAGGATACCTTTACTGATGGTCAAATTTCTGTAGGAATGACTTTACTTATGGACCCTACCCTAGTGGCTGGATGAGTCTTGCCTTTCCTCAGCCCCAGCCCATCCTCTGTGCTGGTGCAATGGTTTCCTGAGGGAGGAAGGAGCTCTGAGTGTTTTCAGATGTACCTTTTAAGCCATGATTATTTTATAGTCAACTCATGATTACCTTTATGAAGATTGTTGGGATTGTGAATAGATCAGGCCATCAGATCAGAAGCACAGAGGCTGGATCTAGAAGATTTAGAGTTATGTTTTTCTGGAGCTGTACAACGTGGGTTTATTCAATGGGACAGGACTATGTTAAGTATGTCTGTCCTCCAGGATGTTAATGATCCTTCTTTCATTACGCTCCTGACATATGGTCTTGCACCTTAATGTATATAGTTTGTATTTTCCACATGTTTATTTTACCAGGCTTGTCTAGTCTCATTACATTAAATAATCAAGGATAAACCATCTTGAATTGTGCTAAAACATGAAACAAGTACAGCATAAGTAGAAGATAATTGAAAAACTGCAGGATTGAATAGCTGCTGAAAGCTTTTGTAGCACAGATATTCCTGAAGCAAATTGGAGATATGGGTAAAGGCCTTGGAGTTCCCCTCTCCTCTGATCTATGCAGAAATATAGACAAAAGTGGCCACTGAATTCCAGCCAGGTTAGTGCACTGGTTTCGTGGTTTAGGAACGGTACTCTCCAATTCAGTTCTCCCACAAAAAAACGCCACAAGCCGCTCCCCCTCCCCCAGTCCTACTGGAGGCACAAAAGGAATCACAGGTTGAGATAAGAACAATTTACTGGAAACAGCAATGAGCTAAGAAAATGAACAGTAACAGCAACAATATTAATGACAAAAGTGTACAAAAGAGAGAGTGATTCACATGCAAAAATGCTCACTGCAGCCTGTGACAATAAACCACTCTGGATCAATTTTCTCAGCTGGAAGGAACCCCTTCTCCCTGGAAGACCGAGTCCCTTTGCCTGCCCCCGGCAATGACAGAAGGGGGTATAGAATAACCTCCTGGTCCTGGCCATGTCCCTCCTGGCTAGTGCAAAAAATGAACCCTGTCCTGGCTGGAACCAGGACAACTGGGGAAATAACCGAGTTCCACATGTCTCACCTTGAGCTTCACTGTTGTAGGATTATTAAGCTGGACCTTTCTATCCTGTCTGTGTATCTTTACATGATACTTGTCTGGAAGTCACCTCAACATCTATCATCCCCTTGTGAAATTATCCTTGGTATAATCCTGAAAATGAATTATTATTTCACTTTAGCCCCAAAATACCCAGCACAGAATTACAGAATCATTTGGGCTGGAAAAGATCTCTGAGACCATCAAGTCCAACCTTTGACCACATTGACCCCTAGACCATGGTACTGAGTGTCATGTCCAGGTGTTTCTTGAACACTTCCAATGATGGTGACTCCAGGAATGGCATGCTTACCTACGGCAAAGCCAGGAACTGAACACAAACTCCTCTAACCCAAGCCTTAGCCACCAACTATAACTTCTTGAGATGCTTCAGAGGCAACTTTTCTGTTGCTATGGCAGGATGAGGTCTCAATTCATGTTTCCTCATACAAAGCCCATCAGGAAAACCGTACTACGAGTAAAGGTTACATATCATGGCCCTTAATTTAATCAGGAGCTGTCAACAATTACATATACTTTCAGAAGTCTGAGCTCAGCCTCTTGAGAACCTGTTCTCATGCAATCTTTCCTTCTTTTTCTGGTTAATTTGGACATGATGGCAGTCATTCCCTAACAGGGATCATGCATAGCCTTCAGGAACTGGACCTCTGGAACAGCAAAAGATTGTCTGACAGACCAAGAGGAAAAGGGAAAGACACAGAGCTTAACCAAATAGGGTTAAAGAAGGCAATGGCAGGAGTGGATTTAATTTGTTTTTCCTTTGTACAAACCCTTCTAAGGCATAATATCCTTCCTGCATTTCCCTACTTTTCTTCCTCCTCTTTCTATATGCCCAGAGAGGTCACTAGGAAAGTCATTAGGAGGAGGCAGCCTGGCTTGGTGGCTAAGCCATTGGATAAGGAACTCTGGGCTCTATCCCAGCACAGCCATGAGCCTGATGCAAGACCTGGGCACTTCCTTTCATTTCTCTGTCTCTTAATTTCCCTCTCTTTTCCCCACACAGGCACATCTGGTTCCTTCATTTTGCTTGAAAACTCATCTAGACATAGGCTGCTCTTAATGAGGTTGTGCACAAGGCAGGGCAGTACAATTGCAGGCTTGGATGTGGGTTTTAGGTATGCTTGTAATATAAACGATTATGATCTAAAACCCATCTGTGCAAAGGTAATCTTTTGAAGGAGGGCGTTTCACTCCACAGATGTAGGACTGGGGACCCATAGGTGGGGAATGTAGGAGGTCCTGCCAATCTTTGAGAAATGAGGGAAGCTGAAGCAATTACTACTGCACAAATGCAGCATGAAAAACAATTCTCTCTTACACTCGGAGACAGCGTCCTTCCATTCCCTTCTTCTTTTTATCTTTTGCTTTAAAAATAACAATTATGCCAGGGTTTTTTTTATAATCACCTCCTCTGCCCTCCTCCCTTCTCTCTGTCTCTAGGTCATACTCATCTTGCCTTATGCTTGTACTTTTCCTAACATCCACCTCTCTGTCTTTGAGGTCTGCTTTCTCTGATCTCTCAGAGATCCCTCTGCCCTCTTCAACCCTCTCCAACCCCATCATCTCCCCACATTGTGAGTTTGCATTAATTGGAGGGAAAGCAATAATAAGAGCCCACCCACTACAGTTCTTTCCACAATGCCCAGAAGGATCTGTGTTTGAGGCATGTTTTGAAGATCATTGTAAATCAGGAAACAGCAAGGTGGAGTGAAAGGAAACTTGAAAGAGCTCTCAGCTTACGAATGTATAATGCAAGAACACAGGCCCTCACTCCAGCAGACTGGAGCCAACAGTTACTAGACCAAGTTCCTTGAGCAAAAAGTCATTATTATGACTAACCCCTTCTGTATTTATAGGGAAGTAATGTCAGAAGACAAATAGTTCAAACAGTGCTCTTGCACTAGATGTTCTTTGCTTTTTTCTGTATGTGGTCTTTTATTCCAGCATTAATTGTGGTTATAAATCATTCCCAACCTGCTTTGGAATGATTTACAAAAACTTCATGCCGTTGAAAACACAGAACACTTACACATACAAAATATGAAGTACTCAACAACTCCAGGAGTAAAAAATACCATGTATTAGGAATCAAACCCACAGAAGACTTGAGAAACAATTATCATTAAACCATTTCTCTGTCTGCTACCACAAATGGCTACAGGTACTTCTGCAGCACACAGAGGACACTGGAGTGGGCAAAGTCGTGACTGACAGGCGTCTTTGAGAGGCACTTGAGCCAGGAAAAGTTTTGTTTTCACAAAGGACAAAATCTGGAGATGAAAGAATCTTGGCAAGACTGAGTGGTGACCAGGATAGGGAAGGATTGTGGACACCTAACCACTGCCTATGACCATCCAGGCCAAAAAGGATGAGGCCAAAAAGCTTGAAAGGGAGAAGAATGGATTATATTTCTTTTTTTGCTGCATTGAAACATATCAGCCCCATGAGGGGGAATGTTATGTGAACAACCAGGGGTGCACATTCCCTTGAGAGCCAAGGAATGTGGGGCCTCGGCAGGCAGGCCAGGTGCCAGACGGGGACAGAGCAACCTTCTTGCAGCCTCCCTACATTTTGTGGAGACGTAGAAAAAAAAAAGAAAGAGCTTGTTAAAACTCACACAGCTTTCAGATCAAATTTTTGTCCTGTTTCACTTCAGAAGTCTCTTGAACAACCTCGGTGCTTCAAAGCTGAGGCTGCAAATCTCCCAATCTCCTAGAAAACGTTCCTGTATTTAATAAGCTGCTTTGACTGAAATTCAAAGTGAAAGTAAAGATTTCTGTTGTCCAAGCAGTAGAAAATGTGACCATGATCTATAACCTCATATTTGACCAGACAAAAATGTGTACTCTGTTAAAATCTGCAGATTGCTCAGACACAATGTCATGAGAATAACTCTAGTTCCCCTGCAATCAATAGCAGAAAATCTCATTGTCTCTAATGGAAATACCTGTGACTAATTTTATTGGAAAGAAGGTGCTGAAGGGTGGCATCTGAACACCAACATAACAAACCTGTGAGTTACATAGTGGCTCAGCTACGGGGCAAAATAACTTCTAGTTCACTCTTTTCAACCATTCCACCACAAAATTAGCCCTTGAAGTGTTTTGTATCCTAAGAGCATGCTGAAGATGGACAAGGAGGTAAGCACAGAGCAATGGAAAAACCATTAACATGAGTAATGCTTATAATTGGCTCATGGATGCCATGATTCCCGTGGTTCAGACTTTCTTGAATGACCTGGGTAAAATTTTGGTTGCTCCTGAGGACCCTGTCAAGGTTTCCTAGTGTCTTGCCTCCAAGGACTTCAAGCATGGAACTGCACATAACCCCGTTAACTGCTCCAGGAATCCTGGAAACGTTATCAGGCCTTTCTACCATCACTACAGTGAGACATGGACCCAATCACTCCCTTTGGTGACCACACTTTCCATCCTAGGGCACACAGATACAAAAGGCACACAGATACAACAATAAATACTGCATTAAGACAGTGAATGTCTCCAGATAATTTCACTAAATAAAAAATGAAATCTAACCCCAGCAGAGACCCCTGACAGGTCTTGCTTTCTTTTAGTTTTGTTTTTCTTCCTTTAGCACATCATCTGCCCAAAATCAAATCTGATGTAGACTTTCAAAAACTGCTCCCAGCTCGCTGTGGTACTCAAATGGCAGCCTGTCCTTTCGCATGCATTCTTGTTAATGTCTATCGTCACCAAACCTTCTTTAAAATTAAATCCCACATATCTGAATAGTAAAATGACAGAAGTGAAGAGCCCTGACTGAAAAAAGTACTAGTCCTCCCATTTCTGCCAGCATGGATAGAAACATACATGCCCTTTGGAGGCTGGAAAGTTCACTCTAAAAGTTTCCTAAATCCACCTGTTTTGATTATTCTGGTTTGCATGGAGCAAACCAGACCGTATAATCCAGAGGTTTCATTTCCACTTTCATTTCAGCACTTCTTCTCTACTAACTACCCCATTTCCTGAATCATCTACAGCAAAGTCAGCAAAATGAAAACACTCCTGGAAATCTACAAAGCAGTAGATAAAATAACAGGTTGATCAGTTTGCTAAGATGAAAAGGACTAGAGGCAATTTTCAAGGGACCAGATAGTAAAAATGCTTATTTTTACAGCAAACTCTCCAGTTATCCCAGGATTTAAAAACTCCTCAAAAAAACCCCCAGGTTTTATCATTTTTCTTTTTTTTCTTTTTCTTTTTCTTTTTTTTTTAATTTTCCGGTCAGTATTACTGTGAAAAAATATGGTTAGAAAATGTATTTTTCCCACCTTGGAAAGGACAATGATTCAAATACAGAAAATGTGTCCCAAGGTAGCTGAATTTAACTCTAGACTTTCAAAGCTCCTGTGAAGCTCTTGTGCTTGTAGGGAAACAAAAAATGTACCTCATCTGCAACCAAGTCCCGCCAGAAATTTCAGGCAATAGGGCAGAATAAGCCCAAAAGACAAGTCAGTTTTAGCTCTTGTATTTTTCTGCAGCAGTTTTGAAGTAAATGCTGTCCCTTAGGCTAAATAGAGGCAGAATTCTCTGTTGAAAGCTCATGGCTTCTCTGGTTTGGGCTCTTTTTCTTGTCAAAGACCAGCTCACATACAGCCAAGAGATGAATGAATTTTGCCCAGGCCCCGCCTATCACTCCAAATGAAAGGCCACCTTCTCTCTCATGGGCAGAATCATAAGCATAAAAGGCATGCTTTTGATGCACTGACAAATCACCTGCCATCAAGTGGTTGTTTATCTCATAAAAACATTACTTCTTTCATGAAAGTGGCTTTCCTGATTAAATAATAGGACTGAATCGTATCTTAGTTTGCATTGAATAATGATGATATGAAACATACAGCTCATATCCTTAAAAAAAATTGTACTTCAAAACACTGGGCTTGACTGCTGCAATAACTGAAGGACAACTGCAAGACAATTGCTTCTGCAATGTCAGACAAGCTTTAATATAAATGAAAATACAGAAGAAAGATTTCTACTGCTTACCAGCACACTGATTATTTTCATCCAACTGGAAACCAAACCGGCAAATCAGAGGTCTTGTAACAGTAGGGTAGTTAGGAACAGGGCCTGGTGCTGGGGGCGGTGGATAAACATTGGAATAAGGACTCAGATATGGTGATCGATACACTGGGTTTGTTCGGGGGACGCATAAATAGCCACCGTTCTGGTTGACACACACCATGTCTCCTCTGCAGGCCTCAGGAATAGTCCGACATTCATCAATATCTGGAATGAAATTGCAAAAGTTAAAAGAGTGATTGCTTCTTAATGGGACCTGTCAAAATATAGTTAACATGTTTTTTGCAAAACATTCTCCATCAGAAAGGCTTATCCTTCCTTGTGGAGCCTCACTTTGTAGTTAGATTGTACTAAAACAGGAAACATCCCATATATTCAACATATCCTGTGATCTACTTGTTTTACTTCACTATTAGAGGATACAGGGAGAGGACAAGGTCTGATTTGCTATTCCATAGAAGTTTGGTTTAAACACTGATTTACACATGGCTGCAGCATGCTACTGCCTCTTCCTGCTAGAGGGTCTGTCCAAACCACAACATGCAGATCAGGATTTCAGAAACTGGTGGTTTGTCTGCCCAGCTGTGAAATTTGGATCCTGCTTTGGAAGTCTCGAGTTCCCTCCCACAGAAAAAGTTAGGGATGTTCAGATCTGGGGACACAGTTCAGGCCTCTTTCTTGCTTTGATTGAGAATGTTGCTGAATTAAATTTAGAAAGATACAACTGGTTTAGTCAAACTGAGCATTCCCCTGGTTCTTGGGCCACAGAAGCAGTAGGCTACGGCAGGGCAAACAATCTGCTGCAGGCTTTTCCCCTTCTGTTTGAGTGACTTTATGCATGTAGAAGATGCTGCCCTGGAGGCTGAATGCCATAGATAAAAAGATGCTACTGGGCAAAGTGCAGATTTCCTGACACTACCTCAACTCAGTTTAATTGGAGTTTCAATGCTGAGAATGGAAGACTTTTATCTGAGCTTGCACGTGGAGACAGGCAACAAAGACAATAAATCCTGAGTTTGAAGGGGAAAGAGGAGAGTGAACAGCCCTCGCCCTTTGGCAACTAGACTGAGCTCCTTGTTGTTTAAGTAGCCCTGACAGCCTGTTAGTATCTCAACAATGTCAAAGATCAGTGCTATGTAAAGACACACACACACACACACGTATTTACATATACACATATTTTTTGTATATACATGTATACAAACACATAATTGTCACACAGTAAGAACTTTTCAGCTAAAACATAGTAAGAGCAGCAAAATGTTACTCAATAAATTCAGGATTTCCAAACCCAAATTTAAATGTATTGATTTAATTAAAGTCCTACCTAAGCATTGCCCAGAGGCACGGTCCAGGTCAAACCCATTAGTGCATTGCTGCTAAAATGAGAGAAAAAAGGACACTCAGTGACTGTGAAATGAGAGGTTTGCAGAGTCAAATGCTCATCTGGATTATTATGATTAGCACAATTGTTCAGCACGATACAGTACATCAAAACAAAGTCCCTTCCCCAGAGGACAGCCAGCAAGGCATGAACCTGAGGCCTCAGCATGTGTTCCAGCCCCTTAGCTCAGGAGTGGCACCCTTAGGTGGCGGCAGTGTCAGGCTGTTCCTCTGCCCAGGGGTCACCAATACGCAATGTGTTATGAATTGTTAGCACAGAGTTGCAGTCTTCTGGTTTGGGGTCTTGTTTTTGCCAGAACAGGGGGGTTCATCTCAAAGGTACTTGCTACATCTCTCACAGGCTCTAAAGCTCCCCAGACAGCCCATTCAGCACACAACACGTTAGCCATTGACTGATCTGGAGCCACAGTAGAAACATAACAAGCTTAATAAAAATAAGGCTCTTCCTTTCCACCAAACCTTGTAATTTTTAGATGATAAATCTTTAGACAACATGTTCTAGGCATTCAGTGTTACTGGAAACATTGTCCCTTCCTATTCTGTGGTGCTGGTAATTATAAGGGCTGCAGCCTTGAGTCTTCAGCACCTCCTCAGTGACCTCAGCATTTCTAAACAGGTGAAAGTCCTGGTGACAATGGTTTCAAAGCCTGTTAAAATTATTCCCTGCTCTTCCTAGTTTTTGACTGGGCCTCCAGCTATTTAGCAAGGGGCCAAGCAATTGACACAAGCACAGGATCTTCCATTAAATAGGTTGCACTAGGGAATGTAAGCAAGAAATATCCAGGAAACAGGAGCCACTGAAGCAACCAGAGGGAAGAGGGATGGAGTGTGCTCAAGATTCTTCCTTTTTTGTTGTTTCTTAATGATAAAGACACTTATTTTTGGACTTTATGGAAGAAATGAGTGGAAGAGTAAAGTACTTAGTTGATGTTTGGAAAAGCAGTAAGTTGTAGATGGGAGACAAAGGGTTAGAGGGGTGAGTCAGTGGAAGTGGGTCATTGCAGGAAGCAGGGACAGGACATGAAGTGAAACACATGGCGCTGTTTGGACTGCACCTGCCACTTGCACATATGAATACACAAAACCACTGCTAGAAGTGTCAGACAACTATGGAGGAATTCTGCCTTCATTTATTTTGGCATTCCAAGATGTTTTGGTATCACGTTGTGGAAAGCCAAGATATTCTAATGGGAGAATGTATAATCTCCCTCATGTTTTAAATAATGTTTTAAAGAATGTATGTACTCCACCTTTTGTTCTCCTTTTTAAGTGTGGTACACACACTACACCTAGGTAAGCTGGGAAAGCTGAGATAGTTTTTAACAAAATTATTTTGTTCTGGACAATAAATGATGATTCAGAAACACTGAACTACTGTAGAACTGGTTTCAACAACTTTCTAGAACTTTATTCTAGAAAAGATTTCAGTATTGTCAAAATTACCAGTTTCAGTATCTTCAGAAAGAACTCATTGCTGTTGTTACAGCTTCAACTTGCTTTTTCAAAGCAACTTCAAAAATCAATTTTTGTAACAAGATATTTTTATAAAAATTATAATGGAAAAAATTTTTTTAAATTATAAAAAGAAGCCCTTAAAGACATCTCAAAAATTCTCCAGGGGCATGAAATGCATTTCCCATACAGATCCAATATTCACAAAAATATCAATAAGCATGCCGTGTGCAGAAATTTTCAATGTAATAGAAGAAAAACAACTACATTTCAGAGATGTTTGGCAAAGGCATTTAGAAACACAGCTCTGGATGCTGAATGTATCTGGACTATCAACTAGAAATCCAAACAAAATGCCTTTAGGAACAGTTTTTCCCCATTTAAAGTTACTTGGAGCCCAAGCACACAAAGAACTAATGATTCTGCTGTTTCAAGAACTGGACTGCTTTACTTCCATCTACCCTCTTGAACAGAAATGGGTGTGGGCACAAGTGAAAATGAAAACTGGGATACAGTCATTCAGGATCACAGTCCAAAATTAAATGGTCTTAAGACATAATCCTGCTATACACAGAAAATGTGTATTTATATGAATGAATTTTCCAAGTGTGGATGTTTCTCACAATAGAACTGAGTGGTCTCTGGTCTCATGGCATAGTTTTTCTTATGTCCTGTTCCAGAGGTGTTCAGTTCGGAGGCAGAATCAGGTTTTCAGTGAGGGCCAGGTTTCTATGGGTTAGGAAGGATGAGTCAATAAGCTCAATCCATGTTCAATTCCAGAATCCTGCTGGCTCCAAGTTCTCCCCTCTAAACCCTTAGACCACACAACTTCCTTTTCATGTAAACCCCAGACCACAGAGCTTCCTATCCACTTGCTAGCCAGTTAAATTTCATGCCATATAACACTTCAGTACAAAACAGTACATACATCTCTGTGTGTACCTCTCACCTGTGCTTTTCCAGGGCTTGAAAGGCAGACAGCCAATGTGAAAGCAGTCAGTATCCTGTAATGTACATAGAAAATAGGCTGAAAACCTTCTGATATCCAGGCTCATTACATAGAATTAAATACACATGGACAAATTAATTTCTAGTGACACTTCAGTGTATTCCACAGTTTTGCTAACATGAATTTGGCCTCTGGAGAAGGAATAATACAACTGTGGTCCAGATTCAGGTCTCAGTCAGTGACTCTGATGGTACTATGGTTTTATGAAACTGGGATTGAAACCAGATTGTACATGTCTATGGGCTAATCTAATTTTTATGACACCCCATGCAGCAGCTGTTAAATGAACAAGTGTGCAATATTCAATAAAGCAGTTCTGCCCCTCTCTGACATCTTTCTTTTGCAAAAATGAAAGCTTTTCTTGCACACTATGCACGTTTTACAGATGGGTGAACCAGAGCGAGGCCCTGCCTAAGCTCACAGTGCGACGTGTTGGCAGGGCTGCAGACATGTCACGCAGGAGGTCCTGAATCCAAGCCAGTTGCTCCAACCGCTAAACCGCATTTCATCCCCAGGAGATTCTATCTGAGATAAATCCATTTTCTTGGGGCCAGATTCTGTCCCTTTACTTAGTCTTGAGTAATACACTGCTCTGGAAGGAGACACACTGTGCCAGGTCACCAGCTACTAGAAGCTGTTATCTTCAATGGAGCCTTCTCCAAGTATATCATCTTCACATCTAGTGGTCCCTACTGGGTCTCTCTCCACTGCAGCTGAAAGAAGAGGATCCTTCACTGACAGAGCCCTACAGCTAGTTTTGGAGCTCCTTACCCGGAGCATAAAAATGATGGTCAAGTAACCTCCCACCTCCAAATATTTACTTACAGATAGAAAACCATGAAAGCACAGTCAGAAATTATTTTTTTATAAGTACTGTGGATTTCAGTGTTTTGCTGCTGCTTTATATAAAACTTCCCAGTACCATTAGATCCACACCTTGCTTATCTTGGATTGTAATTCTGAATGGCAATTGGATACAATACATTCCCACAAAACCAGTACAGGAAGCAGGGGATATTTTAGGTAGCCTTAGTTCTGCTACCCATGTGAGCTGCCAACTTTCTCTCGTAGAGCTGTCTCTGATTTCCAGTGCAAACTGAGCTGCTGAGCAAGACCTACAAACGCATCAGACAAAGCCACACACAATGACTGACACATTAGAACAAATTTGTTTTAAATGAAGAGATGGAGACAAGCTCTGAAAAGTAAACACAAACCCTAAAATGATTGTTCATAGTGCTGTGGAGACAGATTGTGCTTGTTGGTAACTTTTGAGTGACAAGGAAAGGCAAATTCTGCACAGAGTTTTCCTTAGAGTTTGATGTATAGCATTCAAACTACAGTTTTATCCATTTAGGCTTGTGCTTAATTTATTGATTCCTCAAACCTTTTTGAAGAGATTTAAAAGTGTGCACTGCTATAAAGACTGCATACTCTGCATATAGCAAGAACAGCACTGGGAGGGAATACAACAGGTTATAGCAGAAGGCTGACTGGGCTATGCTGCACATTGCTGCAGGACAGTGCACAATAATGAAATCCCCTATAAAACAGTCAGACAAAACTCAAATGTTTTTAGACAGTCTTTAGTTTCTATTGCTACAAGATGATATATTCTTTCCTCTTGGTGGGGGGGTGACCTTACTGCCTCATACATGTTCTGCCTGCACCCAGGATCTCAATTTGCTTGTTACTTTAGATCTAAAATCCCCTCGATAATTATTAACAGACATGCAGCATAACCTATCAACACTATATGCAGCTGGTCACAGTAGCTTGCCCAGCAGGCAAAATATTTTAAACTAGTAATTAACTTCTGCAATAGTAACTAATTAACTTCAATCAATCACTGTAGCCAGTGGGATCGTTGCTGCTGCAGTTCAGTGCTCCTGCAGATGCGCAGAGTATAAGCCCAGATCAAGAAGGAACTCGTCAGAGACAGCACAGCTTTAATAACAGGCAGATCGTCTTTCCCCACCTCTGACCATTGAGATCCTGTCTCTTTGCAAATGGCTTTAGCAAGTGGATTGGCATAACATGTCCCCGCCACAGCTATTTTCCACAAGTAGGTTTCCCGTCAGTAAGTAAAGAAGTTTCATGCATACCACTTACCTTCTTAATCCTTGCATGTCCAAAACCGTTGGGGAAAGGTGGAAAAAACCCAGCGTCTGTGTTGATGAATAACTGGAAAGTTTTCCAAACATTACCCTCTGCTAGCACTTCAGTTCCTCTGTCATTTATAGTCCAAAGAATGAAATGGCAAGTAACGGAGAAGATCGGGAGCCGTCTGTACCTCCTCAGACACTGGAGAGAATACAGAGAAAGCACCTGGTTTTGCTTAGTTCTCTTCTGTAATTCAGCATTAAACCAATTGGAGGAGGAATGTTAAAAATGAACACTTCATTTTCTAAGTATGTTAAACAATGCAAATGGGGGCCTCAGCCTGGGACAGCTGGTTTAGATTACAAAGCTCACCAACTGGCTAGACTCCTCACAACAACCTCGAGGAGCCTGCCAGGATAAAACACTAACAGCTTGAAGGAAAGCCTCTCCCGCTGCAAACTTCACAGTTAAATGTGCCTCAGAGCAGAGAGCACCGTTATTGGACAGAAACCCTTATCAAGGGACTGGAGAAGGGAAGGGATTGTTTTCCTTGCTCTGAGAACAAAAAAAAGTCAGGCTTTTTTGGAGGCCCTCTAGCTGGTGTCCTGGACAACGAATATGCAACACTCGCTGCTCTGTGCCAATGGCATACTGATGAAAGGTCTGACCCTCTGGGAGGTGAATAACTTGAATTCATGACAATCACAGCTACAGGAACTACATTGCTTGGGGATTATTTGAAAACAGGAATAAACAAATTAAACGTTCAAAGGAAAACAAATGGCTTGTCTGCAAACACTGGCCTTTTAAACTGACCCCATGCTTAAGGGAGCAGTTTATGATATGAAATATTTCTTAGGAAAACCATAACTTGCAGATCTCTAGTTATGACTGAAGAGGAAGGAAATAAAGTACTTTTTCAGGTGTTTTGCAACTTTGCCACAGGCAGAGCTTTAGTAGGTCAAGCAGAACATTTATGGGATGTGAAAGGTAAGCAATCAGATGCAGCAAAGATTATAGTAGATCCAAAGATGAACACTGAAATTAAACACAGACATGGACATTAAACAACTACTTTGAATTTCTGTTGAGTATCCCATTTGAGAAAACCCTTTATTTCTAAGGAACCTGAAATTATTATCATACATCTCTGTGTAACAGATTGAGAAACAGAAGTACAGTTGATATAACAGATATTAATAAAACTAGTCCCTAAGCATCAGCATCCAGCTTGGGATACAAAGACTGAGCGGCTTTAGGGGTGCTGAGCCCCCACAAGTTGTATTTGAGCCAATGGGAAGCTCAAGAGCTCTGTACCTTGTTAACTGGCTGTAATTGTCCAAATTACCTTTCAAAAATGACAGCACCAGAGGCTCTGGGCCATTTCTGACAGTTTGTCTCTCAGTGGCTTGCTTGCATCGCTTGCACTGCATGGAAAATCAAACACTCACCTAGAATTAATCAAACAGTGTCTACACGTTTGCAGGTAAACAAGAACAAATTTAATTATTTTAAATAAAGTTCCCAAAAGCCTAACAAACACTCACACAAGGGACTTCTGAAGAAGCTGCTGGGCATGTTGTGAAGGAATTTTGCTATGGGTCAGAAAACAGGCAAGAGAGGATAGAAAGCAAAGACCAGGGAAATTTTCATTGTGGCAAATGGTTAACAGTGAGTATTCTCATTGCTCCATACCACCAGAGTATCTCAATACACTCAATAACCTGGAGAGCTAACAGATCTAAGAGTAGCAGTGCTTACTGTACGTTAGAAGTGTGAAAATCTACCGAAACAATGAGAAACAGCTTTACAGGAAAGCAAATGCTCTGTGCATCCAGCTGTGTGGATGAAGAGCTTGCTTCATCTGATGATACTTCACTTGTTAATCCACTGAATTTTTCTACAATCACATGGTAAAATCATTGCACGCATGCCAGAATCACTGGATGAGTGCAGCACCAGTCTGCTCCCAAATAATTGCCTCAGAGTTCTGATCCATCAGCCAACTGGCAGAGGTGCTCCAGCCCTGGAGACAGGAGGTGAATCCAAATCTCACCACTGAAGGGGCTCCCTTAAGAAGAAATACTGTACAAATGTTTTGATTTTTCCTGTCTCCATCTGACAGCTGGAGTGGATAAAAACCAGAGTATAAAAAGTGTACCAAACCACAACCTGGGCTAGTTTACAGCATGGTGACTGTTTTTTTTCCAAAATAAAAGGATTTGATGCTGTGGCTAAGTGGAATTTCTGCAGTACCTTTCTGTAACCACCATCAGTCACAAAACAATGAGATGCAGCCACAGCCTTCTCACTCCCTTTGGTATGAAGAGTTGCATAAAGGAAGGAATTTGTAGTGCATAAACCCCCTTCTGTTCACCTATAAAAATGGACAATTCAATGCATCTTTCAACACCCTGTGCTGACACCTTCAGCATTTATGCTTATGATGGTGGCTAAACTTCATATCTAGCAGTGCTCTCACTTCAGTGGTCTCAAATATCCCTCTGTGTCATAAAATCCGTTACTTCATTTAGATTAGCTTGACATTTCCTTTGTCTTCATGAGGAGGTGTGGAACTGTCCCCAGTATAAAGTGGGGCTCTGTTAAATAATTATGTTCTTCAAAGTTTGCTTTGCGCACAGCTAGGGTTGAACCTGTATCTCCAATTAAGACTTGGATTTTGAAAATTGTATAATATATAATCAGAAGGGGGACATAAACAGTGTTGTAACTCTACTCTCCTTGGATGAGACAGCTGCACATATGAATTGAGCCATGCTCCTGCACAGAAAGCACGGCATTGGATGAACAGGAGCCCTCAGCGCTGGAGAACATAATCTGATAGATTCTAAATGCTAAGAAAAAAGTTGTAAATAGGTCAGGGAACTTAAGAAGAGTTAATTACACTCAGCACCCCTGAACAGAAATCTTCCTCACAGAAACAAGTCCTCATCCTCTAAGTTTCACAACAGCTCATCTCCTTTTTAAACTCTGATATTGTTCTTACATTTTTCCAGAACCACATCAGTCAAACACCCTTCTTGGATGTTCTTGTCATTCTTTAAAGTTCCCCCGCTCTGAACATCTTCAACAGCATTGTCAGACTGTGAGAAGAGTCGAACCACACAAGTTTGTGTGGTGGTAGGTCTGTGAGCCATAAAGTCATTCTACATGCCAAGTCTTTTACCCACACAGACTGGTTTAAATTCATTAAAGGAATTTGTCAATAACTGGCACTTTAAGGCCCCGCATGTCCAAGCTTCATTTTGCTCCTACCAAATCTTATGGAACCAAATGTTTTTACCAGAAAAAATGATAAAACACTCAGGGCAAAACTGCTGGGCACTTGCAGAAACAATTGTGTTTTGATAGCATTTAAGCTCCGTGAGATTCACAAGATGAGCTTTTGCCTGACTGTGGAGATTGATCTAAGTGTTCCTGGAGACTGCCAAATAAGCAAGCTTTTGATATTGTCACATGCTGATATGACACGACAGGCAGTGATTTGACATACACACATCTCACCCCACTGCCAAGAAGCAAGCACATGGGAAACATGGTCTCAAACCCTAATTCCACCTGAGAAAGAGTAGGGCTCATTTCTTCCACCTCCCAGGAAAGAATCTCAGTTGCAAATTCCTGGTGTTTGGGGAGGGTTCCCTATAATTTTTCAAAGACTACCTTAGATTATCAGCTGAGGTCTGCTTCGTTCAGTGTCTGAATTATAACTGCCATCTCATAACATGAATGATGCAATAACCTGTTCCAGATGGCTCAGGCCAGAAGCTCAAAAGCACAGCCCTACACATATTTTCCTTTCCTAGCCAAACATAACACAAGCTAGAATTAACAGTGAAAATTAACATAGTATGTAATTGTAAAGACATCAGTAGTGCTAACTAAAATGTTCTGGGAATGTAGGGTCCCTGAGACGTTGTGGTGCGTTGATCTGCAGCTCACAATATCATTTTTAGGAAGGAGAAAATGTAACAGTTCCTGTTGTGCTGCTGTCTCTTGGGGCTCAGTTGCCTCAATGTGGTACAGTTACCACTTGCATGAGATATCTATGCAAAACACAGCCAATACAGCATCCCTTCCTTCCTCCTGTACAGGGATGTCACCTGTCTGTCTGAGGCACATGTTCCTTTGGGAAGAGGATACTGCTGATACTGCTTCCAAAGAAGAGCACACTGAGCCCCATTGCAGTGCTGTACCAGATGGTCTCACAGTGCCCAACTACATGGAATAAACACTTAAAGTCCTTGGTTTACTCCAACTCTAGATCTTTGTCCTGGTTTTAGCTAGGGTTAATCACCTCATAGCTGTTACTTTCTACAGGTCTATGGTCACTCTGATACCAGTTTCTAACAGCATTTCTTTTAGGATAGAAATTACCAGTGGAAAGCCCAGGCACCACTGGATCCACTCTGAAATGCAACAACTCTAAACATGGACTAGTACCTGACTCCTTTATTGCTTTGAAAACACATTAATTGTCCCTTTAGATGAGGAGTACTAGGATCTAGCAGGTACATACCAAAACCGGAACAGTTTGAAACAGCCCAGTGAACTGCATCTACTGTAAGACAGAACTATTTCAGGAATACTCCCCTTAGTGAGATCAGGTTTGATGTTCATGATCACCTGTCTAGCTGTAGCACTTTCTAGGACAGTCTAGGAAGACGCCCGAGGCAAAAAAGAGTAATATTCTTGGAAGAATTCTTCAGTATTGTTCAGGGTTTTTTTAACCCAATGAAAGTAAGGCAAACAAGCAAACTAAATGATTGGTGTAACTTTCTCAGGAAAAATACAGAGCCTTTCACAGCATTTTTGGTGTGACAACTCCCAGCAGAGAGTAATAATTAGTAGTAGTAGTAGTTTGCAACAACCTGCAACATTCTTCTTGTGTTTTCAATCCTTAGATGACTGACACTTCTTAAAATATTTTCCTGTATAAAGAGTTTGGAACATCATCCTGTACCTAAAGACAAAAGATGTACTTGAGAACTCCCTTCTCCCCCTTGGCTGCCCTGAGTATCCAAGAACAAGGTGCCCCAGCCCACTGTTGATACTTTTACTTGTTTTTCTGTTGAATCTCAGCATAACTCTGGTAACTGCAGTTCACATTTTGCCTGGAACTAGACAGATATTTTAGTTTGTTTTTGTTTATTTTGTAAGATTGACATGTACATAAACTGGGCTGCAGCCTTCCCTGCATTTTTGTCAAATGGTCTAGACAATGTGGTTGAAAACAATGCTCTTTAATCTTGTGACAAAATGTTTACCAGCCTCTTTTAATAGCAAGCATAAATTCTTTATGGCCAGTTTCAGCTAATAATGACCTTCCATAAATAAAGACCTAAAACTCTTAATTCTCCTGGACCAAGACTAAAGTCTGTTTCACTGTTGGAGCAAGCCAACATTCAGTCTTTGCAAGTGCCTGGGATACATAAACCATTGGTCTCCAATTACGACTAGACAGATAGAAGTATGTACTAAAACCTCCCTTAGAAATATTCAGGACTGATTTATTTTATGCTAAAATGCCTCAAGACTGCTGTGTCTTTTGCAGTTTCCCAAGCCCTTTACTAACTCAAGCACCACACTGAGCACATCTGGCACAGCAGGATCGGGTGGCACCTCAGAGCAGCTGACTGGAGACAGTGGTTCACCTTTACTGGTTACCCTGGCAGCTTTCCCTGGCTGCTGGGCATCAGCGCCAGTAAAACACCAGCTTCACCCGTGCTTCCTTGGCTCCCAGGTACTTTAATTCCATTACATGGAACTTTTATTTTAGGTGGGTTTT
Source organism: Edolisoma coerulescens (assembly GCA_013397115.1). Classification (NCBI taxonomy): domain Eukaryota; kingdom Metazoa; phylum Chordata; class Aves; order Passeriformes; family Campephagidae; genus Edolisoma; species Edolisoma coerulescens. The sequence continues at coordinate 456,000 of VWZW01002585.1, forward strand.
GTGTTTTGGGTTGGTTTGATTTTGGTTTTTTTTTTCAGATTTAGTTGAGCATCCTTTCTCCTTTTTAGTCTGCTTTGGCAATTGACTTTGTTTTTATCCAAAAGATTAGCCACCACAGCATTGAGCATATTCTGTGTTTTCCATTAAAACACTTCAGGTTCTGAATAAGCCCAAACAAGTCTGTGGAAATGCCATCTCTCAACAGGGGTGTTTGAATGTTCAGAAGTATGTGCACTATTTTTGTAAGGGCACCTGCCAGAACCCTGGTGGTGAATCCAGAGTTGAAAATATTTGACATCAACCCTCTTTTCCAGAGCTTCTCTTCTTCCAAGTGGTGGAAAATATTTCTTTTTAAAGACATGTTTCACTCTCATAGGTGAATGAATACAATAGAAGCAAAGACTTCTGGTTTCTTTTTCCAGTAAGTCACTCGGCACATTTTTGGGTCTTTTCCTTATCTTAAAATTTTCAGGGTTATATGTTAGTCAAATATAGGAGTGGCAGAAAGTTTCCCTATGAGGAGACAGATAATTTTGACTGTTTTGTACTTTCTCAACTGCTTTCCTAACCCCAGAAGACATTTATAAACTTTACTTCGGTTTAAGAACTACTACACTTAATTTACTTATTCCCACAGCAGGGATACACCATTTCACAAATTACCTGTTTACTTTTGTGATTTAACCATGCTGCTCATAAGAATTGGCTATGAAACTGGGTGACAAACATGATGTGAGTTGTCTGTTTTCAGACTCCTTATTCACTGGTCTGTAGCAACAAGTACTGCTGTAAGGCAGCGATTTAGAGTGCTAAACGTAGAAATTCCACTGAGCAGGATGTACTCCCATTTCCTAGTTGTGCTGTGTGTGCTGCAGCGCTTACAAAGTCTTGCAACAGGATGCAGTTTCTAACACAGAGTGTTTCTTCTTTTTTTTTTTTTTTTTTTTTTTTTTTTTTAATCTGCTGGCCTTTGCTTGGAGTTGCACTGGTTGCCACAGCAGAAGAAGCTGAGCAGTATCAGGAGTTCCCCGTTCGAAGCAGCCTGGCCATGCTAAGGGCCCTCATCCATTTGGGAATTGTGGGGTACCAGAACCTCAAGCAGCTATGTGAAAAGTCAGTGGAACTGGACCCTTCTTCCAACAGAGGCACTTGTACTGCTAACAGAGTCCATAGCCAGAGCCTGATAAATCAATCAGTCCCCATTTTGTCCACAGTTCCATAACAAAATTCAAGAAGCTGAAGTGGTGCCAGATAAAGAAAATAGAAAAGAACAAAAACTCTGACAGGTTAAATGTGAAAACCAGAAAGTCAGGCCAAGAAGGTTTGAGAAACAAATCATAAGAAGCATAAAAGCAAATAATAAATTCTTTTTCAGATGCACCATGAGCAGGAAAGCTGCCAAACAGTCTGCAAAGCCAACAGATGAACAAGGTATAAAAATAGTGCTTAGAAAAGATAAAATCACTGTAGAAGGTGAAGTGTTTCTTCTTCATCTGCTTTTGCTAGAGAAACTTCAGTAGATTACCATAGTGGAATTTAAAAAAAAAAAAAAGAAAGAAAGAAAGAAAGAAAAAGAAATAGGTAAAAACAAACAAAAAAAATCCTATTTGGGAGGATATGCTAAAATTGAAATATCAGCAGGAGAGGCTGTAGAACAAATCAAGAAAATGAAGAAAACCATTCATCAGAACTCACTTGACATTTAGAAATTAAGTGTTAACTGAATTAAATACGACAGTTTGCAACAGCTGAATTGTTTATCTGAAGTGCAATCTCTCCCAAAATTGCCTTGGTGCTAGAAGAAGAGAAAGTACCAAATACAATCCTGTAGTTCATAGGTTTCTATATAATTGTTAATAAAATACAGAACAGTAAATCCAAAATATCTGGAAATCAGTAGCACAGCACAGGAGACTTAGTGAAATTCAGGAAGAATTTCATCATGGAAAGGGTTGTTAAACATTGGAATAGACTGCCCAGGGAGATGGTGTTCAAGAAACGGCTGGACATGTCACTTAGTGCCATGGTCTAGTTGATGTGGTGATGATCCATCAAAGGTTGGACTTGATGGTCTTAAGGGTCTTTTCCAACCTCAATGATTCTGTGATCTTTTAGGCATAAGTTTTCTTGGAGACTATCCTTAAGAACTATGTATCTCAGAAAAATAGCTCTGCTCCATGGTATAGAGGTTTATTTTTACATTTACTCTAGCTCCGCGCAATTGAAACTGGCTCCCGCCACCTCCTAACTGGCACCTGTAAATAGCAAATGTGATTTTTTTCAGCAAAACTTGGGAATTTTTGTATAACAGTTGCCATTTTGAAGTTTTTAATTTCATTGGCCTTTTTCGCCACCCTGGGCCACCCGAGAAAAGGACCATGGAATGGGCACTGAAGCTGAGTTAGGTGTGGCTGAAACTCCCAGGGGACTTGGCACAGGGGCATGGAACATTAGGAGGTCTGCCGAGATACTTACAAAGAGACCAGGGATGGGGGATCAAAGAGGGAAGGACACAAGAAGGTAAGCCCAACTGCTCTTTGAAGTGGAACTTCTCAGTATTAAGCCCATTGCCTCTCCTCTGCACTCTGCCTTTGGCAACAGTGAGAGATGCATCCATCAGTACCCTGGGCAATGGGGGGACTCAGTGCCAAGCACAAAGTCAAGACCATGTCGCTGTGACAGAGTTTCCTTCACCCTTTCATGACAGGAGGGTTGGCCCTCCAGGCTTTGATCAATTGCAGTAATTTCTGATGTTTCCCTATTCCATTTTAGTTTCTAATGAAAATCTTTTTCATGAACTAGATTGCCTAGTCCCATTTGGCCTGGGCAGTGCAGGCTTCAGGTTGTCAGCAAAGCATCAGGCTATTTAAGTACCTGTACAAGGCAGTTGGAACCACTGATTGCGTTCAGGAGAAGAACATCAGAGCCAGAGTGCAGCCAGGCCCCTGGATCCCCAGAGGCCTCCTTACTTGGCAGGTTCTGGGAAGCACACCATAGTTGCTGTTCTGTTCAGAGTCCAGTAAGGACAGAGGTACCCTGTGCAACCCTTGCGCTCTGCAGGTCCTTCATCCAGAGCACTGTGCAGACAACGTGCTTTTCAGTCTGCACTTGGGGCCAGACAGATCTGGCAACCCTAGTTATGACTCATTCATTTTCTTTAGAATCCTGTACTCCTCAAATTTTTGTAGTTTCATAATAAGCCTTCTCTAAGTTAGCTGAAAACTGTTAAATACATCTGTTACTGCTCCTATTGTCAAAAATAAGGCAGTGTTCTGTTTGTCTTCATTTTTATTGGCATCCACTACTTAAGCACAGAGCAAAGTGCAGTCTAAATATTTTCCAAATCTACTTCCAGAAAAAGTTTCAGTTTTGATTACTATTTTTCAATGCTCCAGTCTACCATTCAAACCACTTTCTTTAGTCTAATTTTAATCCTGCTACAATTTAGTGTTGTATCCATGGTATGGCATGTAAACCAAAACACATAGGTGAACCAGAATCAACTCAGTAATTTGCTTGTATTTCTGAAAATACCCTTTTTTACAAACAAAAGCATCACTCAAATACTTTAATACCTTATAACAATAAAGAAAACTACAGCAGGAGATAAGGAAACAGTTTTACATAAAGGTTAATTTTACAATCATCATGTGGTTGTCCTTCCCCCTGACTAGCTGAAACCTGAATCCCTTATTTCCCTTTCTCTATTCAGCTTCTTGGACACCTGCACCCAAATAGTGTCTGGAATCACTCCCATGATCTGTATTTGTTCTCCTGAGAAAGTGACCTTATCAGTCTCTTCAACTACCTGAAAGGAGGTTGTAGCCAGGTGGGAGTTGGTCTCTTCTTCCAAGCAACCAGATGAGAGGACAGCAGCCTCAAGCTGCCCCAGGGAAGGTTCAGGTTGGACATCAGGAGGAATTTCTTCACAGAAAGGGTTGTCAAGCAATGACTGGACATGACACTCTGTGCCATGGTCTAGTTGACAAGGTATGCTTGGGTCAAAGCTTGGACTCAATAATCTCAGAAGTCTTTTCCAACCTAATGGATTCTGTGATTCTGTAAAATAATGTTTGCAGCTTACATTTCTTATAGTTGTTCCCATTTAGGAACTAATATTCTTATCCAACTTTCTATCCCTGATTTACTCAGAACTGCTACTACTTCTTACTGTTGCTCTATTTACATCCACTTGCCACTTTGTTGCTTAGGCTAAATATATTTTTGTTGATAATACTGTATTAACTGTTCAGGAAACTCATGGATTCAGGCTACCTAAGTTGTACAAATGAGGGTAACTTTATTTAGTTCTAAAAATCCAGCTGCCTCTGCCAAACTTAACGTGGGCTTCTGTCTTTCTCTGCAGCCTTGAAAAGATCAAAATAATTGTCAAAACCTTAGAATATCCTTAGCTCCCTACTCCCTAATTTAAAAAAAGTTAGATTTGAAGCATTGCAACTCTTGGCTTTCTGTTCTCAGAGGGTTGTGTTTAACAGTGCTTCCCATTCTAGGGAGTCAGGAGGATACCACTGATTGGTTTTTACTAGCTCAAAATCAACCGTCTGACTTTGCTCACCTTGTAGGAGAGCCTTGGCAGAAAGCTGCCAAATGACAAAATATGCACCACTTGGAGGGTGTTACACACTTTTTTTCCCCTAACCCCTTGGACTATTCCATCAATAAACATTAGTTACTAAGTGGCTGTACTATAGTGCTGGCTAAGAGATACTGTTTCATAAGTGACATGAAATAAATAGTTCCTAGCTGCCTCAAATCTGTAAAACATCCTTGGTCTGTGCTCCCACACCTGATTGTGCTGCAATTCAATCCACCTTGCATGACCATCTGGAAATTCACGGGGGGGAAACGCTGCCTGCGCCCACTGTCAAAAATGAAAACCTTGGGGCTCACCACTCAGTACTGCCAAGATTCCCTTTATCTTTGTGATACTGGCTGATACTCAAACAGTATCCAGGCAGCTCTCTGAAGAGTTGGATGTCCTTTACACTAAGGGAGATAGAACATTCCAGGTTGTTGGTACAAGGGTCAGCTCACTCACTTTGTAAACAAACACACAAAATAGGTATAAGTAGTTTGTTTCCCTGATACCATTGGTCTGTAGTCTGTCAGTCCTTGTTGCAATGCCACATGTGACAGGGCTTCTAAACTCTCTTCTATCAATAACTGGCAAAACCCTCAATAATAGTTGACCACAACTCAAATATTGTCATATTTTTTCACTTTTTCCACAGACTATAGATTGAAAGAGGGTAAGGTTTGATTAGATATTAGGAAGAAATTCTTGACTGCGAGGGTGGTGAGACATCAGACAGGTTGCACAGAGAAGTTGTGGATGCCCCATCTGCTCAAGTGTTCAAGGCCAGGTTGGATGGGGCTTTGAACAACCTGGTCTAGTGAAAGGTGTCCCTGCCTGTGGCAGGGGGGTTGGAACTGGATGATCTTGAAGGCCCCTTCCAAACCAGGCAGTTTCATGATTCTATGAAAATACCAAAAACCCAGCAGTATATCAATATCAACAGTAAGAAGACATTAATTAACTGCAAAGCTTTCATGAGGTATGCGAAATACTTACAAGGCAAGCATCTTCCATTCTGTCTCTTCTACTTTAGCCATCAGTCCAGATACATAGTCCAGATCTCCTGTCTTATTGGTAACTACTTATGCAAAAAGGTCAAGAAGGACAGTAAGAAACAATAATAAAATGGAAGGGACTGACACTGGGTTAGAAAAAAAAAAGTTATTTCTACACTTGTCACTATTATGTGTGAAATTATATTGCTGTGACTAACTGGTGTAATACAGGAAAGTTTAACTAAAAAAAGAACAAACCAAAAAAACCCCAACCCAACCCCCCCCATAAAAACCCCAAACCACACACTGTGCATTCCTTTACAGTAGCAATTAGAAAGATCAACCAGTTACTTCCTTCTCTTTGCATGGAATGCAGGATAAGCAAAGAACAGCAAAAAAAAAAAAAAAAGAAAAGAGAAAGTCTAAAGAGAACAATGGAAAACCTTAACCTTCATTTCCTCCCCTTATATCAAGTTTTCAAAATGAATCTGTTAAAACAATTCTGTTACCTTACCACTAAAGATAACTGACAGCTTGTTAGACCAAAACTAGGAGGACCAGACACCTTTTTTCCCTTGCAAAAGCCATAGAAAACAATTACGTTAAATGAAAGAATGAAAATTTTCAACTACTGCACCTTGTTCACAAATGCCAGAGATTTTTTTTTCCTCATGCTGTGTGAAAGACCCACACAATTAACAGGACAGACTACATGAGTCATGTATGTACATGTGGGAAACTGGTAAGGCAACTATATACGGAACAGTTATCAAGTACAAAGTAAACACAGAAGAAAAATTAGAGGAAAAAATGTATCTACTAATCATTCAATGAAAACAAAGCTTGAATGTTTGTAATGGTCTGCAAAACATTCAAAGAAGGAAGAAAGAAACAAAGTAATGAAGTTGTTCTACGCTACCCTGCACAAAAGTACTGCCTGGAACACAAAGCCCACCTGATTTCTAACAAAGCAGCACGCCCCACCAATGTACCTGTGGAATGAGCTTTAGAATAGAAACCTCTAAGCCATGAAGATTTTCTCCATAGTTCAACAGAGCTCACCTCTTAGGACTTAAGGACTGAAGCCTTTTGTATCCCTGCTGTAGAAGATTTTCTTCTCCCTCAAGGAACTTAATGAGGAACTCTGAAGTTCTTCAGTACCTTTGCTTGGTATTAGATTTCCCTCTTCAAACTCACAGCTTATTGTATAAATGGAACTGATTTACAGCATGCAGAAACAAATGGTCTTACTATGTTTTCTTTATTGGCATTTAGAAAGCTTCCTGAAAGAGAAATGTGTACATATTAAGTTCTCTGCAGTTAAAGAAGAAAAAAAATGCATTAAAAAAAGTTAAGAACTGCTCCGTTAGTATCTTCAGAGAATAGTGAGCAGCATGACTCCATTTGTAATTTACAACATGTAAGTCACATAATTTTTAAAAACTAAACATTTCCTTCTGCTTTGGCTCACCAAAAGGCGATTTTATTGCGAAGCAGCTATATATCACCAAACAGACATGACTACAAGACCAAGAGAGATTGCACAGAAGCCATCTGATTTCACTTTTCTTTATAATTGCTATAGAAAAAAAAAGGTAGCTGTTCCAGTCCAGTTTAAATGGAGATGTACATTTCAAGTACCTAAATGCAATATTCTCAGCTGAGGTAATTTGAGATTCTCAATACATTTATTACATAACAGAGAATTTACTTTGGTAAATATGTGGCTGCTATCTTTTCAGAAATCAAACTGCCAAACTGTCCATAATGGGGTAAAAAATTTAAAATCAAAATCCAATTTGGTAGGTCAATCCAGTTACAAATTTGCTAAGTCTTCCATGAAACATTAATATACTGGAGAGAAGGGTTTCAAACAGCTTTTAAGTTAAGTACAGCAATTAAAAAAACCTCTGCTAGGTTTCAAGGCAACAAAAGAAATTCACTATTTGACCTCTATATAAATAAATGCAAAGATTTCTTGCATTATTTTGGTTGATTCTGTACAGTTTCAGTAATTAATTTTATTTAAATATAACTCTTACAACAATTTAATCCAGGACCTTAATGAAAATGAAGGAGGTTGACAGTTCTAATATAGAACTTGCACAACAGTTATCTTAACACTGACTTAACAAGGAGAGGCATATAAAAAGATTAAGAAATTACACATTTTAAGCTGAAGATGTTTTATCTCAGATTCACTATGAGGATGACTCTCATCCTTTAGTATGCAACTTCATTTTTTACCTGCCAAACAAAGTGTACAAGTTATCACAGCAAAATTTACAGAATAATTGACTTTGGCCTTGGTTTTAGAAAGACCTATTTACACATTTGAGATAAGCAAATACCTTCCTCCCTTTTAATTCTATACATGTGTTCAAGCTTTAAGTCTATATTTGGATCTACAAAACCTTGCAAGATAAAAAGTCTCTCAAATATACACCTTGGACCACTAGAGCACAGTGTCTTTATATATGTTAATGTATCATTTGCTAAATTACCCACTCTTCACATGGATATCTCTAGCCTCACTTCCATAGTTAACTCCTTGGTGCTGATGGGTTAGACTGCGGAAAACAGCTATTAGTCTGGGGGAGTATATCAAATTATTGTGCAAAGACATTAATGTGCCTCAAATTGCCCCCAAATGCAATCAAACTTGTAAATAAGAGATACATGTCCAAAAGTACATTAAGTAAACACCATTAATTGGGTGGTTTATGCATTTTTTTTAGTTCTGGTTCTGTAAGGTAGATGGCAGATCATCTTAATGGAAAAATGGATCTCAACACCAAAGAGTTAATGCTGTCTATGCATACCTGAAACAACCCAGTATACATAAGGTTTAAAAATCCTTTAATTTGTCTTGTGACAATCTAGCAACAAGATAGATTTTTTTCTCAGTTAAATATTTAACCCACGCCCAAAATGAATACCTGCTATATGGAAGGCAGTTATTCATTCCACCATTAGAATTTCCGAAGCACTGATAAGTTTGTAAGTACAAGAAAAGCAAGGTACAATTGCAATCAAATACATGACTTTTTACAGAAGGCCTCATTGTGATAAATTATATACAACATAGTGTTCTCATTTTCCTTAAAGTGCTCATCATACTGATACAAGATGATCTATTGTTTTAGGAGGTCTTTTAATACAGCACCAGCACTGGCATCAGGGGACACTGGCAGTGGTGTAAAAGTAGGCAATGCATCAGAAATAGGTTTCATAAGCAGATGTCCAGAACTACTAGCTGGTGTTATGAGAGGCACTGCTGCAGATCGAGGTGCTAAAAATGGATTTGCCTCTGGTCTTCTACCCATTCCCGAGACTGCAGAATCTGGAATATAAAAAAAACCCAAAAAAACCTAAACCAACAATGAAAACACTTTGTTAAAAAAGCATTCCTAAATCTATCCAATTTTACAGCATTTGTTCACAGAGACGTTCTAAAATTGCCTATCACTTCTGCAACATGTAAGTCCTTGAAAATCTCCTTGCCATGGACTGTAGACACCCTCAAAGATTTTTATTGTCTCTGACTTCTCTCATAGAACCATAGAATCGTTTAGGTTGGAAAAGACCCTTAAAATCAGGTCCAACTCTTAACCTAGCACTGCCAAGTCCACCACCAAAATTCTGTAGCAGCTCAAGCTACCCCAAAAAATGTGCACACCTGATAGGCAACATGAACACCTTTTGCAGTTCACTTCACCTTTGCAATGCCAGACACGATGTATCTGTCACGCTAACTCCAGCACTGTGCAGAGGTGTAAGGGCCCTGGCACATGCACTACAAATGCAGACCTCAAGGTTTCCCAACACATGGCACAGCTTCCCCAGGGTCAGCCCCAAGAAAACCCCCATAAATAAACAGCACTTTGTGACATCCAACTACTTTAGGTGAATTGAAAGAAGGTTTTTTAGCATTTCTCTCGCTCTCTCTGTACAGACATATAATACGTAGGGGTTTGGTGTTTGGGGTTTTTGTTTTTATTTTCTTTTGAGTTTACAGCTAAGTTTCAAACAAAACAAGCTTCTGCAAATCAGCAGGCCTATATTAAGGTGAAGTCTTAAACACATGTAAAAAAATTAAGAACAAACTGGACCAGTTAAACTGAAGATTTGAATCTTAAATTACTTAAGACAAAAGTACATTAATTTAACATGCATAATATAAGCCTAACTGTTCTCTGCCTTAGAAAAATCAAACACTGTTGTACAGCTTACAGAGATTTCATACCAGGCCATACACTTAACTGATTTTATTTTGGTCCTCTCTGAGCAACCAGGTTCTACATATCAGAGAGACACTTCAAAGATGTATTACTTGCATTCTTCACTCACTTCAACACAAGCTGATCAACAGGGATGCTGAAAATCAGGACTGGGTTCACTGCTACACCATACGAAGTTGTCTGCACAGCATCTGTTTGGCTCTAACAGGTGCTGTTAAATCCTTTCCATATCAAAGGGAATTTTGTTTCTCTAATCTTCTGTATGGAGAGTTTAGAAAGTGAGGTACAGATGCAGTGGGAAGGAGAGACAGGAGAAGAATTGAAAAAAAAATAAAAAGAGAAAGTAGGAAATGGTTGGGGGAGAAGAAATCAAATTCATAATTCACAAGTGAGGAAGCACAGAATCATTACAATCCTCTTGAAAATTCTACCTTTAGTTATTTATGTTCTGTGTAAAGATTCAAATATTACCTTGCATTTGACTGTTGGATGGAGTACTGCTAGTTTTACCAGTTCCTGCTGCTCCTAAAGGTTTCATGTCATGAACAGAGAGCTTGGGTGGTGGAAGGCTTGGGCGAGATTCAGTTTCAAGGAATTTCACGAACAGTTCTGAAAAAGACTATAAGAGGCTACTAGTTATTATATTTCACTGATGCTCTGGTGAAAAGCACTAAGCCAAAAATACATATATATAAAACAAAAAGCTGTCAACAGCCTGCAATCAATTTTGTACTTAGTGTTAAGCAGCCCTCAGTGAGCAACAATGAAATTTATTTTCAAAATACACTCTTCGTTGTTGTCTCACTAAGAAGCATTTATGTAAAATTGATAAACTCTAAAGACAACACACATACTTCTCCCATGGTTCCATCATTGATTTAAACCAGCTGTTTCAAGAATCCCACGCTACTACTGACATCACATTATTTCCTTTGTCTTTTGCTTAACCAGTCTCTCCTCCAGAAGCACATAAAACCCAACTCTTTCTCTTAAAGCCCATGTATGCTTTATCTCACAAAGAATCTCAGATAAAGGAAGCATGGAATGATTAAGTTGTCGGTAGCATCACAAGATAAAATTTGGCTTAGTAAAAATTTGGCTTATTCACACAAAAGCATTAATTTTTCTCTTTGACATCTATAGTTAATCAGACCACAGTCCTTTAGTGGCCTATATGCCTGCACTATTTTAGGGGGAAAAAACGAATCCCTACACTTCAAGATGATTTACAGGAATCCATTCTCAACATTTCTAGCACAATTGAGCAAAAAACCAAAGTCAATCCAAAAACCCCAATCCCTCAGTGCTTGGTCCTTGAGTACATTATTTACTGGCCTGCAAAATGGAAAGTTCCATAGATAAACTGCTCCCATGGATCATGCTATGAGATCTGCTGCTATACAGTATTTGAAAACTTAAAATACCAGTTTTATATGCTGTACATAAGAAGCACTAGCTGCAGCAGCTGAAAAAGCTTTTCAATTTAAATTTAAAGGACATATGGGAACATAGTCATCAAAATACAATGTCACAGTCTTCCATACTGTTGAGTATTGTGGAATTCCATACTCTCACATATATTTAACTTCCACAGTTTCCAAGATGAAGTCCATAGCATAAGAAAAGAGTGATGCCAGGAACCAGTGGAACAGTAATTGTCTTCTGTATTAGCTCAAGACTTAGTATTGTGTAATTTTCAATGTCTACCTATTTCCTTAGTGCAGGAAAAAACTTTTCGCCAAAGCGGTTGCACAAAAGAATTAATGCAAGCTACAGTAGCATCAGTAAATGATGCTCAATATATTGATGAACCAAACATGAGCATTAATATGCAACTTCCCCATTTTTGCTCTCAAGCAAAGAGAATGAATGATTAATTCTTACGCTATTAAAAATGTTCTCATGAGTTGGTCTCAAAGGTGTATTAGGAACACTCTTTGACCCCGCTCCTCCACCAAGCCAGCCAGTCACCCATCTTGTAACTCCTCTTTGCTCTTCAGACAGTAACTAGAGAAGTATTTAAAGAAAACAAAGTTAGGAAACAAAAAAAATAAAGCAGCAGATAAAAGAAAGTGAATAAAAATAATGAGCTGCACTATAACAATGTGGAACACTTAGAGATAAATAAAAATTTTTATTATTGTCAAAACCATATTCTCTGCCTCTCGCTTTTAGACTGGCAGTCTAAATACCTGGCTCTTTACTTAAAAATATAAGCCTCACATTCTTCACAATAGTACTGGTACATATATAACAGGCTTACTTTTCTGTAACTGATATATTACAGCTACTATACACAACAGCACAAAGTTATATCCTTCCCTTTCTGCATTAGCATTCCTCAGCAAAATGAAATCTACTCTACTAAAACAACGTTATTGAAAGATTAAGATCAGCATATCCCACATTAAAAAAAAAAGTGAGATGAAAGAAGAAAAAACATACTTTCCCCACAAGATGTGCAGGGACAGTCACATTTAGTTTAGCAGCAAGTCATTCTATTTTCAGGTATGGATACTGAAAAAAAAAGAAAAAAAGAAAAGAAGAAGCCTAGTTTTCTCCAATGTATTACCTGATCAAGTTCGTCCTTTTTTAGTCCCAAGATACTTCCCATTAACCTTAACACTTCAAGACGTTTATTTTTCGGAGTATGAAAATGTCCAATAAAGAGATTTCTCATCAACAGTCTGCAGAACAAAAGAAGCTATTTATACAAGCTGCTACTGTGTAACAGCTGATACCATAATATTGATGCATTTATTCCTCATACTCTTGCCTAATTTACAGTAATTCAAATAAACACAGCAAATACAAATAACTAAAAAGGTGCCTCACCAATTTCCTCCTTTTATAAGTTATCCCATTTCTTACACAATAAGTGTGAATTTGGACAGTATTAGCAATATTGTATGCACTAAGGTGAAACTGAATGGTACATGAGCAAATTTTGATGTACATACTACAATCAGGGAAAATGCTTGTTCTAACATCTTGATTCAAGAGAGCATTTAAAGAGATAGCTCTGTGTAGTCCCAAACCAAGACGTAAGGAAGGGGACAGGGGAGCCCATTTGCCTATCCCTGTTTCAGTTCTGTTGGGCACAGAAGAAAAACAAGGACCAAGGAAGAGATTTACATGACATCCAGGTGATGCAGATACATGAAAGGGCTTGCTGTTCACACCTTGAACATTATAAAATATGTTCATTAAGAACTCTTATCTCCATTTGCAGAGCTCATGCTATAGAAGTGCACTTCTACTTAAGAAACACATCAGTGATCCAAATCTGTTGGTTTTACTAATCAAAATGACTGTTTACAACCACCAAGCAATTGAAAACTGTCAAAATAATTAAACTGTAATTACAAGACAACATACAGAAGTACAGTCCTGCACTCCTCTTGCAACTGTGAGTGCCACATGTGTACACTGAGAGGAATAAAACCCAAAAACTTAAGCCAAATCTTTCATTAAAGGCTTACTTGTCCACTTTTCCTTCTGTGCTGTTCATAAGGTTCATTAGTTTATTTTGTACATCTTCTAACATTTCTCTTCTGATCTCACCTATAAATTGATGTCACAGCATAATTACCAAAAATCAAAACTTTGAAACATTGTTGCAAAATTTATTAATAATACACACTTCCATAAATATTGCTAGGGTACTTTTAAATAAAAACCAAAACCATAAAATCTATGTGATTTTTTAATAAAAAGGTGTCAACCTAGTAAGTCATTACTATTTGAAACCTCAAGCTAAAATTTCAGGAATGATACTCAATGCCGAAGTACAGGAACACACATTAAATAAATCCATTGCAGAAGGTCTGACGAACTGCTCTGTTCCATCTAAATAATACAGAACTGGAAAGAAACTCTACAGCAAGGTCTGTAGTTCTGTGGTGGCAATCTTTTTCATAATGACCAAACTCCATGTTGCCATCAGGTCTTTTTCATCTCTGCCCTTAACCTCCAATACTACCCAAGCCCAGGTATTCTGTATACACTACTATCAGGTTGCTACAGCCTTTGAAGCACCACGGAGTTCTCAAGTTTCCCAGATGAATTACTGGCTAGCAAAGCAACATCAGGAGCTTGTTATGGGTCTGTTCTGCTAGGGCCTTTCCCACTCCTGTAACTGATGCAAGCTCTGGAAGCAGCATGCTGGGACACACTTAGGCATCACAGAAAGAGTGTTGAGCTTCATAATTCAGTATACTGGCAAGAGAGGCAGAGATATGCAAGATTACCCATACTTTGGGAACAAAAATATGAATGGAAGAGATTAAATGCCACAGCTACTATGAACCAAAGACAAAACTGAGAGAAAAATGGTAAACACTTCAGTCAGGCATCATGGCCTGCAAACTGAGTAAATAGGCCAGAATTCTAAGTCAATGAACGTGAGGTGGCCTAAGAGTGTGTTAGGAGTCACTACACACATTTTCTGCCTTCTTTTGCATGCTGACTCCAAGTTCTGATACTGTAGTGGCTGCAATGAATCTGTTCATCTAGGACAGCACAACACTGAGAATGATCTTCCTGGCCTACACAAACACACTATTTTTCCTCTTCACAAACACGACACAGGAACTATTAGAAGAGTAGAAGAAGAGTTTAGATTCTGCATTTACCAGTGCTGTAAACATTTCAACTTCCTGAAATTCCTGACCTTAATCAACGATTTGTCTACTGTCTACACACTTGAGCCTCGCAACATTGGACTGTGTAACAAGGGAGACACAAATGTAATAACCCATGATTTTAAAAGAAGCCGTGGCATGATATTGTTATATTCACTGTTGCCCAACAATTTTACAGCACCAACTTCTCCACAATTCTAAAATTCCAATAACACAAATTACTTGTTAACTGATATACACCAGTTACCCCAACCATACTGTGTCAGTAACTCAGGCCGCTTCTAACTTCCCATAAAGCTCGTAAAAATAAAGCTCATAGTAAAGAAAAAAAATTTCCTAGAAGTTTTACTTGCCATAAGTATTGTACAGCATTCCAATTGTAAGGAAACAAGGCCGAAAGTTTTCTCTTTATAGGAATGCAGAAATATTAAAAACTGGATAGAAGTCTCTGATGTTCAAGGCTGCAGAGTTTCTATAAAACCCACAGAATAACTTGCTAGAAAAATTTATCTCCTTTAAATCCCCAAATGCAGGATTTTAGAACACTGGCAGTAAACTGTTCACACACAAGACAAGTAGTACATACTTTCATACAAAGTAGTAAGAATTCTTGGAAGGTAAACCTCAAATGGCTTCACCTCAAGACCGCAAAAGTGTAATTTCTCACCAAATTCTCAAACCAAAGGGGTTCTGCAAGATACTACCTTTGAAGCCTAATAAAAGTACAATTATTCATGCACAAAAGCTTGACAAATACACTATAACATGGACCGTCCATGTGAAGACCAACTCTACCCTACAGATGTATAAGAAGACAGGATGAACTTCAGCTCCTCTCCCTCTATAATGTTTAATGCTCATCTCCAAATCCTTTGGAAAAACTGCTGATCAACTTAGTTTTCCTACCATTTTAACAATTTTTAGGCTCATGTTAATTAAAAATGCTTCATTTAAAAAAAAACCACAGGAGATACACTTTTGGTTTATCTATCGTATAGTTAATTTCTAAAAAACCTCAACATCTTTGTAAGAAAAGTGACTTACAAATTTTTACAACCTTCAAATCATCTGGGATGCACGGAAAGCATTCCACTCTTGTTTCCACAACTTTCAATCTTTAATAAGTGCATGCCACAACTATGTTGACAAAACATGGTTCTCAATTAACACCAATAACTCCCTGAGAATCCACACAGAGATTTTGTATATAGACACATCAAAGAGCCAGTCTGTGAAATGGATACAACCTAATATGCCCTGTTCAAATATTCCACATCTTTATACAAACATTTTACTTCATGAATATGAATTTTAAGGAGTACAGAGTAGAACAAACTAACTAATGTCATGCTGGGAAAGTTCTTATTCAAGGAACACAGAGGGTAAGCTCCTCATTCAAAGCAAGTTAAAAACCAAAGCAAAACATGTATTATACAACACTGTATCTTGTAACAACTACATCCACATGCATCAAAATGCATTCCAATAATGTGACTGCTCTTCAACGGTCCTCTCTCAACACACCAGGGTGAGGCACAGGAGAATCAATCCATGGTTTCAAGGTGTACATTTACTTAAAATTATGCTACTTTGTAAATATGGTTACATAGGACACCAATACTTGGAGGGAAACATTGGCAACATAATTACAGAATGATACAGTTGCAGGAGCATTCATAGGTTACTTGTTATTTGGATGTCCACAGAACAAAAGTGAATAAAAAGAGTTTAACTACTAAAGCCACAAAAAGATAAACAGCATTTGAAAACAAATTTCAATTAAATCTTACACTGTTGCTATTTCTCTAAAAAGCAAGACAATTGTGAGTTGCTTTTTCCATTTTTATTCACTTCATTTATCTCTTTATGATGAATTATAAACCTAAAGTATTAATAACTTAAATGAAATTAAACGTATTAATAATTTAAATGAAAAAAAGATTCTATATCAAAGTGGATCAACTTTTCAGGACCACTACATTGCTATATTCCATCCATGATGACTGTGCAACTTTACCATTAAACACATTCTTTAAATGGAACATTTCCTTCTAAAATAGAATCTTACAGCTGAAAAGGACTTAAACACGTACTTCGGGCGTATGAAAAGACTAAGTAACAAAAAAGTCCTGAGCCAAAATTCAGCATGGACTGCTGTAAACCAGACATTTACAGTCTCCAATAATTTGTTAACCATTTATGGCAATCCAGAAAACTGCATCTGGTACATCTTATGCTTTTCCATTAAAATCACTTCTCCTGCCAAAAAAATCCATAAAGAAATCCTTCAAAAGATTTGGCTAACAAAACTGTGTCTGGGAATGTATTTGGCCAATTTTCAATAAGACATTATATGTTTTCTTGTATAAATAGAGAATACGAAGTGGTATTTCTTCTCTATAAAAATCATGATTTACTCTTCAACAACATTAAAATGCTGTTTCCTTTATGCAACAATTCCATTCTCTTTTTTTAATCAAGTAAATTGCTTGCCAATACAACACTGCTTGATACTGAGATTTAGTTTTCTCTCCAAGTTCAAACCCCTCTTGCTTTCTTAGGCAAGGGTTTGACATCAAAATTGAACAGTAATGAAGAACTTCCCATTTAAGAGTGCAGTATTTGCCTATGTCAAAATTAATTTCAGTCCAGGGTGTTTGTGAACTTTTGCTGTGAATGTCTATAGTGAGACACAGATATACAGATCAGTCAATTCAAAAACAGATCAGTAGTTGTACATTATGCAGCAGTTTGAAATTTAATTTAGCTTGTAAAATTCTTATGTGAACTCAAGGAACACTCCTATGATGCCCACCTGGATGCCAAATTGCACTCAGAGAGAACTCAATTTAAGTAAGTACACATTCAAATATGTAGCAGAAAAGGATTAACTTTTTTGTAAAGGTCTTGCTGGAATCTTGAAGACTTTCAAATGACATTTCACACCACCTATCTGATCACAAGCAAGCATGCTTCAAGAAAACATCACTTATTTCAAGAGTAAGACTAATTATCATTTAAAAAGGAATAGCAATAATTAGTTGCATATGTTCAAAGCATGAGTTACCACTGTATCCAGCAGAGATGGCAGTCACATCTGTGCAAGAGCTGATGCCTCTACACCTCTTACCAACTGCACACCCTTTATCTCTACCTCACTGTATTCCTGTATCTACGTCAAATATGGTAGTTACGTTGGAAAATCTGACAACATTTGGCATTTCACCAACTTTCAAAAAAGACATTTACAAAGCTAAATCAAGTGTCTTGGTATTTACAGGGAAAAAACCCCAAAAACCCAGAAAACTTCTACAGGGCTTTCTTTTGAGAAAGATCCCTAACAGAAGGTAAACATACTTTTTCATATTTACTTTATAAACAAGGAAGTCCTCAGAACACAACACGGAATTAGTCTTTCTCTCATAGGATATGAATTTTGGTAAGTTTCTAGGAATACTGCATAGTCTCCTCAGCTGCTTGAAATATTTTAAGCAGAAATGAAAAAAATGCTGTTACCTTCTTTCTTAAGCTCTTCAATCTGCTCCTCTTTGATGTCAAGCTGCTCAGTAAGCCTGGATGCTGCATCGAGGGCAGCATTTGCCTCTTCTAAACTCTCCTATATAGAGGGTTGGAAAGAGACAAAAAGAGAAGCAAGGGAGATCGCTGTCACAACTACGCTAATACATCAGACGTAACATATGAAGAGACTCCAATCACTTGTTCTTTCAAATAACTGGACTGTAAACACCCCCAGAAAATGGAGGGTCAGCAGAAGAATGCTACTTTGCTTGCTCAGTCAAGACCTAAAATTTAGTTTCACAAGGTTCAATTTCATTATTCAGCCCACCTGCAGTGATACAACTTTTTCTTCTAGGTTTTCTGCTTTTTTCTTCCATTCTGCACTCTGTTTTTGGTATCTTTCCAGTTCTGCTGAATACATAGCTTTTTCTTCTAAAGGATAAAAAATAAGAGACAAAACAATCTTAATTTACAACATGCAATTCTTCTTGGGATATGCAATTGCAAAACCTCAGCATTATCATGTCTGGTATTCATGAGGTAGAGGTGGAATTCAAGTTTCTTAAACGTAATATTGATCAACAGTTTT
Organism: Edolisoma coerulescens; assembly: GCA_013397115.1. Classification (NCBI taxonomy): domain Eukaryota; kingdom Metazoa; phylum Chordata; class Aves; order Passeriformes; family Campephagidae; genus Edolisoma; species Edolisoma coerulescens. The sequence continues at coordinate 474,584 of VWZW01002585.1, forward strand.
CAAAGAATTGGTTTTTTAAGTTTTTTAATGGACAAGAGATTCTTAAATTCAGGCTACTGAAAAGGAAACCAGGTAACTAATATTTCAAAAACATCAAAATATGGTAACTATCCTAGCTAAAAAATAGTTGTTGCAATCTTTGCTATTTCTTGACAAACCTTACCCTGTTGGAACTGCTCTAGTACCATCTGCAGGTTGGCCAGAGACAGTGCATACTGCTTCACTTGGTCCTGGGAGATGGTCAGCTGCAGAACAGTTTCATCTCTCTGCTTGGTAACCAGGTTTAACTGCTCTTGCAAAGATTCAACTTGCAGACTAGCTTGATGGCTTAATGAAAACAAGATACATTACTTAAATAACAGGAGTAATCACAGAGAAAATTAAATCCCAGCAAAAAATAGCTTACCACAAATTTTTCAGCTCAACTTACAAAAATTATGGCATTTTTGCCCCCAATTCCTCTTCAAAAACAAACAAACAAACAAACCCAACCTAGAATGAGATTTTAAAGAAGTCTGGAAACAAAATTTTGACAATGAAAAAAAAAAAATCCCAGCTAACTTCTTTTGTTTGAAATGCATTAGGAAAAAATCCTAGTTTTTGTTTATTATTATAACAGCCTCTTTACAAAAAAAAACAAACAAAAAAACCAGAAGAATCCATATGTTGCCAATCGTCTGCTTGAATTACTATGAATCAATAGGTCTTTCTACCAGTTTTTACTTTTAAACCCGGCCTCCAAGAACTCAGTATAGCTTGCTACATACTAATAATTGAATGCTCCATTTACTTTCCCATTGTGCAAAAATATTCTGAACCTGATTTACTCCTATGCCAGTCTTTTTAAAGAGTGCAGATCATATTGCCTGGGAAACAGGCAGTATTTCTTGAAAGATATTTGAAACATTTGATGTAGAATTATGAAGCATTCAGATTTCACAAAATCTTCTCCCAACACTTACACTTTCTCCAGAATTTTTCACAAAAAATTCTGCTCAACTTGGAAATCTGAGAAAGTTAAGAGCAGAATCCATCTTTGGTGCTTAAAAAGCCCCAAAACCCAAGACTGCAGACTGTAGTAACATGAAAAGAAGAATTATTTTGCTTGAAACAACGAAAACTTGTTTAAATAAGATAGTAAAGCACTTAAGATAAGCAATGAGCAATTTTAATACTTGGGCTTTCATTGTTCCGACTGAAAAAACTGTTTATGGCAAATAAATACAAATCCCCACGACTGGTTCTAGCCTCCCAGAGTCTGCTACCTATGAGAAATTCAGTGCATCTTGCTCTATATGCTTATATGAAGAAGGAAGTTCTCAGCAGTGTATACTTTCCATGGTATCAGAGACAAAGTAAAAACATGTATGTGTCTCGAAAGCAATTCACAAAGCATGACAGTCACATCTGTGCACTGAAGTGTATAAAATAAGACTCTTTCAAACTGAATGAAGCCTTGACTTCAAAGTAAGTTAAGTGACTCTTTTTTGATTTAACACATAACTAAATTGATGGGTTGGGGATTTTATTTCTAGTCCTAAGCACTGTTGACAATGTAAGGTTTCAATAGTTGCTACTAAAAGGAGAAATACATTAAATTCTCAACAGTATATTTCAAATCACTCTCGATTCTGAGTAACAAAAGTTGGTATCTTTTTGTTTTCTCAAGCACATAGTATGTTACAGGACGGCAATTCAGTACAGTAGAGCCATCAGCACCAGTCTAGTTAACTGTGATATTTAAGACTACCTGGCATTCTCCACTGCAGTTGATGAGGATGCAAGTTTTTCTTCCAAAATCAAAACCTTTTTTCTTAGCTTGACCTCTCTGTCTTCTGCAGCTAAAGCTTCTCTGGTGTAGGAGTCTTCCATTTCTAAAAGGTGATTCCGCAACCTCTCCAGTTCCTGATTTAGGCGCTGCTCCTTCTCATGCAAATGCTGTACCTGTGTAGAACATACCTTGAGCTGCTTGGACTATCACTTCCTCACAAAAAAAAATTAAGCAAATGTAACACATGCCCATTGAAGCACATTGCAAGTGTATTAATTTTAAGTGCTTTTAACAAGTGATTGCTACTAAAATAATCCAAAAAATACTACAGATGCAATTCCTTATTCTTTTTTCATTTATTTCTTGCAATTATAAATTATTTGGTGGTACCTCACTCTGCAGGGCACTGGTCTCCATTTGCTTCTGTTTGAGTGCTACCATGACTTGGTCTCTCTCTTGCTGAAAAGTAACAGCCTTTTCCTGCATTGATTTAACTTCATTCAACAGCTGATTCAATTCTCCTGTCTTGCCCTGTTGAAGACACAAATATTTCAAACATGGCCAATGGTTTTACCAGAGACATAGTCTTTGCCAGGAAGAGTGTAAAGATACTACTGATCTAACAAGGAAAAGGCCAGGACATCTATGACCTTGCAACACAGAAAAATATTCAGGAAGAGTATTATTTTGAAGTTGCCTAGTTTTAAGAGATAGTCTTAAGTATGAACTTACATACCTGTTCTTTGTCTTTCAACAGCTTCTCAAAAGCAAGAGCTTTTTCCTTCATTGAGTGAGACTCAAACTCTTTCTCTTTCAGCATCATCGAAAATTGCATATTAGTCTCCTGAAGTGCACGGAATTCTGTTTCTTTTTCCCTGCATCTAGCAACTATTTTTTCATTTTCTTCTTTCAGTTTTCGAATATCCATTTCTAAAATTAAATTTCTTTCTTTTACATTAGTTACAGCTTGCTTCAAAAGCTCATTTTCATTTTCTTTGTTACTGAGATTTTCACTCACAGAAAGTAACTGATCACTTTTAGATTTAATCAATATATCTTTTTCCCTAAGTGATTTCTGTAACACATCATGTTTTTCTTTGATCTGCCTCATCTCTGATTCAGTCCCTTCTTGACTCTTTCTTTCCATCTCTGACGCTGTAGCAACAGAATCAGATAATCGCTGATTGTTTTCCTGAAGAGTCCTAATAGTTGAATCTTTTTCTTGTAACTTTTTTTTCAGTTGTTCCAACTCATTTTGAAGGAGTTTACACTCCTCACCGAGTGCTTCAGGAGGACTGTATTGAACACCTGAAAGCTGTGAAACAGTGGGAGCTGTTGCCACAGATGGTGTTACCAAATCTAGTTTACTCAGGAGAAGATCCTTAGTGTTATAAAGCTGTCCTATGCTGTGTTGAACTTGTGCTAATTCCTGACTAAAACTTTTCAGCTTTTTCTCATTCTGTTCATAACTCTGAATCAAGCCATTATAATCTACCTGCAGCCTTGAAGTACTATCGCTTTCAACTGAAATTTGTGCTTGCAGCTTGTGTAACTCTTCTTGGAGGTGAGCCGACTCATGCTGCATGTTCTGAACCGTCGTTATTACTTGTTGTTTCCACTCTTCCATTTTCTTTACTTGCTGTTTTAGTTTATCACGTTCTTGCAGAAGTTCCTCAAACTGATTACTGTTCACACCTCCTGCCCCATTGCCAGCACCTGTACTGGATGTCTGCAAGACAGTCAATAAGGTTTGGCATTTCTGACTTAGGGCATCTATTTCAATATCTTTTTCTCGAATGATACGGGACAAATTCTGAATAGTTTCTCTAGACATGTCTTGACTGCTGTTTTCAGATCTATTAGATAACTTTCGGTTCTCCTCTTGCAACCTCACTAAAGCTGCTTCTTTAGCAGCAACCATGTCCATGATATTACGATACTCTGTTTTTAACTGACTGTTTTCCCTTGTCTTTTCACTTAGAACTGCTAGTACTTGTTCTCTTTCCATAACATACGCTTGCAGCTGCTGCTGAAGGGACAGAACATCCTGCCTGTAGGAAGCTGAGGAAACTCTGGCATTAAGAGCTTGTATTTCTAAATCCTTCTCTTGAATGATCCGAGTAAGTTTACCAACTTCATCCTTAGACAACTGATCAATTTGCTGACTCAGAGAAACATTCTTTTCATTTAAGAGCTTAATCTCCATCTCCCTTTCTTTGATACCTTTCACTAGTCTTTCAATTTCAGCTTTAGATAAGTCATGTTTTTCATTTCCATTTTCTCCATTAAGAGTTTGAACTTTGGTTTCCTGAAAAAGATCAGAAGAATCAGTCTGAATAATCTGTCTCTCTTTGTGCAACTGAGTTTTAATTTGTTCAATTGTTTTCTGCAAGTTTTTGATTTCCTCATCTTTCTCTAAAAAGAGTCTTTCATGTGTGACATTCATTTGCTCACACTGAAATTTGGACTCATCTATTTCCTTTTGCTGCTCCTGCAGTGACTGCTGAAGTTTCACTGTTGTTTGATTCTGATCTTCTATTGTTTTTTTGTGAACTTTTATTTCTTCTTCAAGATTATTCTTTGTCACTTTTAACTGTGTTACCTCACTTTCAAGTTCAATAATAATATCCAAAGTTTTAGGCTCAACGACAGGTGTAGATCTACTTTGCTGATCCTTAAGGCGTTCAATTTCTTCTTTCAAATGATTATTTTCTTCCTTCATGACTGCAAGACTTCTGTCTTTTTCCTCCAAGTTCTGTTTTAAGACATCCTGCTTTTTTGAAACTTTCATATATTCCTCAAGTTCCTGCTTCACCTGTAAGGCTTGATTTTTGTATTTTTCAATGAATACCTCTTTCTCTTTTATGAGATCTGTCAACTGCTTTTGTCCTCCTAAGCTAGTAGTCAACATCTCTTTTGTTTCTTGATGGTCAATTTCCATCTGCTCAATGCTCCTTTTAAGCTCAGCAATCTTAAAGTCTTTTTCTTGATGGAGCTTAACCAGGCGCTCATGTTCAAGCTGCAGTGCAGTGGTATCCATACTACGGGCATTTGATAACTCCTCGAGAGTTTGCTTATAATTATGAGCTTGTTCCAAAAGCCTTTTCTCTGTCTCATTTAATTCACTCTCTAACCGTCTTTTTTCCATTTTCAAAGCCTCCACAACAGTGTCTTTTTCCAAATAAACTTTCTTTTTCTCAGAAATGGCATCACTTAACTTCTGTTTTAGTTCTTCAATAGCTGCTATCAGCTCTCCATTTTCTGTTCTAAGATTAGACAGAGATTTCTGTAAATCTTCATTTAGTTGTTTATTTTCTGAAACATCATTCTTTAGTTTTGCAATTTCTACTTCTCTTTCTTTCAGAATCAGATCTTGGCAAGTGTTTTTAGATTCCTCATTACTTTTTCCTGTTAACCGGCTCAAGGATACATGAAGTTCCTCCTCTCTTTCTTTTAGTTTCTGCTGCAACTCTCCAATTTCTTTTTTACTATGCAAATTACAGTCCTGGGCTTTCCTTAATTGTTCCTGAAGATCTTTAATATTATCTTGCAGCTGCTGCTTAATTATATGCAAATCATTAAGCGCATATGAACATTGGTTTAGTTTTTCTTTCTGACTATCTAACTCTTTAATAGTTTTCATCTTGTCAGTTTCTAATTCTGATACTTTCTTTCTTTCACAATCTATGTCAAGTTTCAGCTGTTTGATGATACTATCAGTTTCTGTGTGTTGCTTTGACAGCTGCTCTTTCAGTGTAATCATATGCTGGAAATGAACACAAAACAGAATTCATTAGGGTAGGAGAACCAGCTGAACTATGCATTTCGTTCACTTTTATCCTCTAAATAATAAAAAAAAATGAGAGGAAAAAGTGTTGGCAACTAAGAAACATTAAGTTGTCAAGTTGTATCAACTAGTCAATGCTAAATTAATTAAACCCAAATATCAAATGGGGACAGATGACATTTCGCTACAAAAAAAAAGAACCTGAACTACCTAAATGAAAAAATAAAAACCCAATTATTACAAAAAAAAGAACGGTCAGAATTTGTCAAGACAGTTGGAATTCAGCAAACAAAATTGCTTTAAAAAAGGGTGGCACTACATTTAATTAACTGTATATTCTATTTTCAACTTCTTGTTTGGATTAATTTCATAGGTGATTCATTGGCAAATCAATAATTGAAAACACATGGCTTGCATCTCTTAAGTTTACAGGTCAAATATACTGGAACTGACAAAAAGGTATAATTTAATTCTGATTATATGTAGTTGGTGACTTTTTTACTCCACGAATGCTCATATTATAAAGAACTTGCAATAAGGTAACGTAAATATTCAACATAATTAAAAATTTTAAAAGGAAAAAAGTTTCAAAAAATCATTGTAATGCATACTGTCATAAGACAGTCAGAATACTACCAGGATAAATTCAATCAGAAATGTTGCAATGAAAAATCAGGGACTATTTAACTGGACTTCGTAAAGTAACATCCCTTACGGATAGCTGACATGCTGTATTATTCCCTTGTCTATAACAAGTGGGTTTCACCTGCACTTCAGAATTTCACATTGAGATGGTAGATATGGAGAAATACTGGCCCCAATTTTCTTTTTAGACCTCAGAGAATAACTTATATTTCACTGCTATCTGTGTTCAAAGAGCAACTTGAAAGACAAACACACACACAGAATTCTAAACATTTATTCAGCAGTTCAATAATTAGTTGCAGTATTTATTACCTGAGTAGCTTCTTGATTCTGCTTGTCTAGTTCTTCCAACTCTGCTATTAATGTTTCTCTTTCAGCAACACTTTCATCTAATTCATGTTCTTTCCTTTCCAAATCTTGTCTTAACTGATTTATTTCTGAATTCTGATCCTCTGTATTCGAAGAAAGAATATTCTCATGTTTATGTTGTGCACTTGTCAGTTCCTTCTCAAGTCCCTCGAAATAAAAAAAACAAGAACGTAAATATCAGACTTTATCTTGCTGAAATTATGTTAGAATCTCTAAGCCTACATGAATACTACCGCAGTTAAAAATTCTTTATTGTGAAGTATTTGTCTCTACTATTCATACATACACATTTATGTCCTCATCACTTGGTTTAGGAGCGCAGTTTATAAACTTCTGCACAAAAAGCCATGGTATGGTAAGAAGTTATATCCACCTGTGAGGTATGGATTGACAGCTGGGATAAACTATTATAACTGCCAGAGCCACCCTAAACACAGCAGGCTGCATGGGGAGACAGGAAGTTTTAATCAAGGGCATCTAAATAACATCATTCTGAAAAACACTATGGGAACACTGAATGAAAGCAAAACACAGAAAACCTCAGCTGAAAATTACTACTGGATACAAAGTAAAATAAACCAATCTCTCAAGTCTGAGAGTTTATAAAAGAGAAGTCAACCATGCCAAAAACTAAAGGCGTGTTATGTTCCACTGCTTCACTTCATCAGTAAGACGGAATGCAGTATTATTATGAGTACTACATAGAAGAGAAATATTTCACAACTGATAAGTGCTGAAACTGAAACATGCTAAAGCAGAAGTGAAAAATGATGTATTTTACAGAATGTACTATTAGCACTTTAAAAATGTATGTTACAGCCTTCTAGGTAACAATGAGGTAGGTAGAACTTGAATGGTTTTCCTTAATAGAATACACTGTGGAGTTTCACAAGTAAAAATGTATTGTTTCTATAAATTCCACATTTAATTATAGAATTAAACTAGAATTATTTCCTTTTACATTACAATGTTACTTCTGTAGAAATGTGAATGTTCAAAAAAACCCCAAGACTACCAAAATGTGTGTTTTCCACCAGTTACTATTGTTATGAACTTTTTTGTTGGCTTAATTTAGAAATTGCTTTACCTGATTTAAACTGGAAAGTCTTGCTATTTCATTTTCTGCTTCTATAAAGGAAAATGAAATAAAATAGATAATTTTACTACTTTTCAAACAACAATAAAACAAAATCATTCTCCCACCTTGCCCAAATAGAACTCTGCTGCTCAGAAGAGCATAGTTTCAGAGCATTTTGTGATGACAAGCATCAGTGCCATAAAAGATTCAAACGTACCATCCGTCACTAGCACAAAGCAGAGCATTACTTTCACAACTGATCTCACATTAGGACTTTGGTACTACAGTTTATCAGTTATGCAATATTAAAATATTTTCTACCTACAGATATATTCCTCATACAGGTATGTTAGTGTTTCCTCAAGAAGGTATTAGCAACCAAGTACCTTTATACATACACACACACGAGAATGTACTTTTTGAATTTAAACAAACAACTTCTATTGAGGCTTACTTACTTTTAAAGAAAAAAACCCTACCAAACAGTTGGCAGACATGACTACTTCCCTAATCTGAAACCCCTATGATAACCACGCTAGTTCAAACAACGTTCTCTTTTCTGCTTCACCTTACTTCAATGGACAATGCTCTTCTAAAGCAGCAATACTTAAAAGGTACATATTCTCATATTCAGTTTCAAATTTGTAAAATAAATTTTGAGTTTTAAAAGTGAAAACCTGTGAAAATAAACTAAAAAAAAAAAATAAATCTTAGTACCTAACAATGCTTGCTGTAGTCTGACAACATCTTGTGGTAGTGATGTCTTTGATTGGAGCTGCTTCTGTTCTTTCAGGAGAGCATCTTGCTCAGCCACAGATCTTTGAAGCACACTAAGGTCAGATTTAAGCTTTTCATAATCTTGTGCTATTTGGATTTTTTCTAGCTTTGCAAATTCTTGCTCTTTCAGAAGATTTTTGTTTTCTGCTCTGGCAGAAGACAATTTGTGATTTAATTTTCTTATTTCATCCTCTAGGTCTTTTACAACCTGCAACTCTTCTGCTTTTCCTCCATCTAGACTCTGAGCTTTTTTTTTCTGTTCAGTAATTTTAGGGTCATCCATGGCATCTGTGCTCACACCATCTAAAAGACAAAAGAGATTATTTGCAATATTAACCAAAACCATCACTCTAGATCTTGTACTTCTCTTCTTTCACCTCTTCTGACAGAGGGAGACAGCCTAAACCAAAACCATGGTCATCATCAACAGAAGGCTTAGTTAAATAGGTTTAACATTTGAAGCTGTGCTATACATATTACTGGTTTGATAAGTAGCTTTTTGAATACTTACACACTCGTGGCTCAAAATAATTTTAAATGGTAAGTGTTGCAAGACATATTTTGTTTGCAATTTAATTAGAATATACTTGATCCCCACCTCTCTTGGTGAGGAGACAACAATCTAATTTATCAGGATTTGGAATCTCTCCATTTTCTAAGAATAATTTATCAAATCCCATCTAATTCAGATTGATGCAAAATCCATTTATAATTTAATTAATTACATTTCAAAGGTTTGCCAAATGGTTGTTACAGGGAAAAAATTTGCTACAAATAATTTATTAAATGATGCACTAAGCTTTTCAACTGAAGAAAAACATTTTTCAGAATTAATCTTTTTACAGATCCATCACACTATCACACTATACTGACATTTATATTTCTGTACAATCTCCTATAATTTCCAGGTAAGTTAGAGAGTACAAAAAGGCATCATCAGGAGAGTACAGAAAAAAATGAAAGCATACTACTTGTGAATTCACTTTGGTGTCAGCTCAAACACTTGCCCCTGCCCTAGTCCCTATCATGTTGTCAGACAGAATGAACAAAATAAAAATATAAAATACTCTAGTTCTTCAAAAGTCACTAAAGGTATTTATTTTGCAGATAACTGGTAATGTAAAAGATAAGGGACTTTTACCTTCGACTTCCTTAAATTAGTCCCGCTAGTGTACGTACGTGAATTGAAAAAACATATTACATCTTAACAGGCATCTGATTTTAAGAAATAAATTCCCTATCAGTACTACCTTAGAAGTTAGAGAAGCTGTGAAAATACTTCCCTTCTTTCCAAGAAGGGAAAAGATGTCTCATTCCAAAAGGAGAGAATATACTCTTTAGAAGTCCAAGCTTTACCAGGTAAATAGAGGTTTACAGGCAAAGCTTACTATGTATTTGTGCAAAGAAGCCTCTAGAGGAAATCTAACTGACATGACTATTTTTAGGGAATATGAAAAACTTATAAGGAAACAAAAAGTTCCTTGTGGGAACTACTGAGCTTCTACACTGTAGTCATGCCACACACTTACGTGTGGTCCTTACGGCAATCATAGGATCACAGCACGGTTTGGGTTGGAAGGGACTTTAGGACCATCTAGTTTCAACACCTGCATTATGGGCAGGGATGCCACCCACTAGATCAGGTTGCTCAGGGTCCTACCCAACCTGGCCATGAACATTTCCAGAAATGGGGCATCCACAACTTCTCTGAGCAACTTGTTCCAGTGTCTCACTACCCAATCTTTGACCTCTTGTCAAGTAATCCAATTGGCAAATAGTACTTCTCATAAAAGATATTTTTGTGTTGCTATTTTCTTGTCTTCAATTCCGTATTTCTCATCCACACCTCTAGTCAGTGTAAGTTAAAAAAACCAACCCAGAAAGTGTAAAATTCAGAGCACAACAATTGGTATGTATAGAAAATGACCCTCCCGACTGATCCATATCACAGATGAAATGCTATCGTTCCAGCGTTCAATCCCCAGAGAGCATAAAAGATATAGGACATGTCTTAAACATGAAGCTGAACTGAAACTGAAATTCAAATTCAAAACATCATATATTTGATATCTATTGTACTGCCACATGCATATTCAACATTTTAACCAAAATTCACTCTACATAAAATAAAATAGAAAGCATGTGGTAACAAAGACCTTGCTGTAACCGATTCTCGAGTTCTTCAATTCGCTCTTCGTATTCACGCAGCTCTTCTCGGTGTCGGCGACTTATCTCTACCAACTTCTGTCTGTGTGCATCCTGCAATACTGACAGCTCATGCTGATGTTCATCTATTTCTTGACTTAAATTCTGTTTGAGCTCCTAAAAAATATCATTAGAGAAACAAAATGGCAAAATACAGCACAGTGTCTTCTTATGAAAGAAATAATACAATACAAAAGAAAGAAAAGAAGGTTTCCCTAGTCTAATTAAAGGATTTCTTAAAGGATTTCTCACAGCAGAAGTCAAGTTTCTTGACTTTTGTTGATTTGGATTTTTTAAACGTGTTGAAAGAAATTCCTTTAAAAAAATATGTTTACATAAATAGTAGGCTCTACACAACAGCAAATATTAAATCAATGTAAAGCAATTACAAGTGTCATATACAAAGTGGATACACTAGGACGCATTTTTAGTAACTTTCTAGGATGACATGTAAAATCTTTATTTTGCATCTTCAGCAAAGAAAGGCAAGATGTTTCTGAGAAGGGAGAAATTATTCTGTGTACCTAAAATACAGTCTCATAAGTCATCAACAACTTTACAAAGTGATTTACCCTCATAAGTACTAATGTCATTGCTTCAAGCTAACATACTGTAATTATCAAATTATACAAATACTCTTTCTCAGAGTAACCATTCTAAAATATTGTACTGCTGACTGAAATGTTGCTGTGCTATGACATGCCCCCATGCATTTTTAATAATGTTATAACAGTGCTAGTCAAAATATTTATAAGTCATGTGACCACATGCAAAGCCACAAACACTAAAGCACAAGGAGAACAGTTTGTCATCTTACCTTAACAACATTTTGTAGTTTGCATATTTCACTTTGTTCAGCATCAGTTGTGCCTTGCACTCTGGAAGACTGAAAAAAACCCAAACCACATATCCCTATGAAAATTGTGATAAATACACATATTTTTTATGTAAATGCTCCCTCTATTGATACTCAAAAGTAAAAACAAAAAAGCTAACATGAAGCAAACTAAAAATCCACTGTAATTTTGATTTTAAAAAAATACATTTTAATGGAAACATTTTAATTTTCCATGGATTTTTATTATTACATTACTACATATAAATGGGTAAAAGTTTGGAGTGGGGGGTGTTATTGCTCATAGTAAGACAACAGAGTTGCTTAGTTTTGAGTATTTTCACATGGGAAAAGCATACCTCTGAAATCAAGCTATACCTTGAAAAATGATAACTCACAGCAGCAACAGCTTGAAAGATTACACTCTTTTTTGTCTTAACAGACCATGAATTATAACTGACATATCAAGGACTGAGAGAAGAGAAAGTATAAAGAGTATGCAAGTATCCAGCTTTCCTTTGAACAGTACTGTGCTATCAATGAAAATCATTATCACAGCTAGGAGGAAGGGAAGCATTTTTTTGAAAAGCTGAACAAAAATGAAACCCTAAAGTAGCATTCTATGTGAATGTTGATGAAACCCTTTACCTAACTTGACAAATCATGCATAAAAGCATCACAAAAAAGCCTTTGTAAGTTGGTCACTGAATATGTCCTTAACCATGTGACAGCAGGAAAGGTTTCAACTTTTCCACTGAAACATATTGCTTCTAGACATTTTTTAGCAGGAACTTCCTGAAGATCCACTCCTAAACCACAAAATGCAATGAAAACAATAATCTGGAGGGGAGAGGGAAAGGCAGCGTGGACGAGAAACCACTCACCACTGCAATCTGCTTCCAGTGGTCAACCTCTGATTCGAGCCTAGAAACTTCATTGGACAATCTGTTTATTTCCTGTTGTGACCAGATTATATCTCCAAAATCCATGTCATCTCCTTCAAAACCGGAGGAATGTCTGACCTCTGGAACATAGGAGGCCGATGCAGTGGCTGCTGGCAAAACACCAGCTCCCAACTGAGCAGTCTGAGCAGCTGCCTGTACTTTCTGCAGTTGTTCCTGTAGTGCATTCTGCCTGGCTTTTAGATGGCTGATTTCCACCTGAATATACAAAATAAAATGCATTGTTTGAATAAGAAGAATATCAAAATACACTCTACTTTACCCTCTGTGGCCTTATGAAATGTGAACCAAACAATTTCCCCCCGGCACAAATAACGGATCACTTTCACTAAAAAAAGAAAAAGAAAAAAACCCCTGAACGTAGCTCAAGTGTTATAAAGTACCTCACAAAGAAACACAGGGTTTTTTTAGCAGCCAAGGTACACAAGTAGTATAGCAATACCCAGACTAACAGATTATACAAAAAATTTAAATATATAAAGAGGGTATTCAGATATGAAAGTTAAGCAATATATGATGCTTTTCCAGTTATTTTTATTACACTTGATTTCTTTTATGCTTAACAACTCAATGTATCGAAAATTTACTCATTTACAATAAGGCGAAATTAGCTGCATGTAATTTTCTTGTAACTCTGTTACCGTATTTAACAAGCAGAATTTTATACATCTCATGGTTCTGCTTCCTCTAGTTCCTACATGAATTTGTGTAGGAAATAATGTGAATAAAGCAGAAATAAAACTCCCTTTTGTGTAACTCTCGGCATGCTGGCAACTTTCTTCATTTAGGTCTATGAAATCTCATGTTATACAGTAGGCTATAAAGCTGATTCTTCCATCACAAAGGGACATTTCACAAATTTTGAAAGTTAGCTCTGTTTTCTTTAATTGTATATGTTAAGATAAATAATGATATCTAAAGACAAAATAAGTGCTTCAAATGGGAATTTGTTCCTGTTGCCTTCCTTAAAAGTAACTGAATCAGGAATACAAAGCAGTATATAGTGTCTTTTCTCACACTGATCCCAGAAACAACAGAAATTCTGACAGCTGCATGACATTCCCAGAGCATTTTCTCTTAACTATCTCCTGGCAGCTTGGCTTGCATTACATGATTCAATGAAATATGTCTTAGTCTACATTAGCAAACCAAGAAACCATAGCTGTGACCAGTATTTCCACTGGAAGAGAACAGACACTGTAACAAAGGAATTAAACAGCACAATAGGTAAGTTTATTGGACATAGTTACTGAGAAATTTTACTCTGTATCCTACCTCTTTCTGTTGAAGCTGATTGCGGTACTCAATAGACAACTGCTTTATTTGCAGCTCTGCTGCTTCATGCTTTTCTTCTAAGTCACTACAGACTTTTTTCAGTCTATCATTCTATGAAAAATGAGAAATGAATGTCGGTAAACTCAGAACAGTCCTTAAAGAATCAGAAAAGCAAAAGGCTACTGAACAGCAAAGAAGCAAGTTAAATTGTACAGACTTCTCATGTTATTTCATTCAAAACACACAGTAACAGCAATGTTCAAGCGTGGGCTCAAAATCAGGGTCACATCCAAGCTTTCCATTTTTATATGGCATGGACTCCAGCTCACTTTCAGAAAAACTTTTGTGATGACCAGAGATAAATGCCAAGGATTAAAAAACTCAGGGCTGAATCACTTGGATTTTAGCAAGATCCACAGGTAGAATTTAAGAACAGCCACAAAGCACATATTGGAGCTAATATCCAGTGTTCTCTCTCCGACCTTAGCCAATAGCAGGTGGCAAAAAACTGGAAAGAGGATAAGCAGGAACAGTTATGCCCCCAAAACAGTATCTTAACTTCACAATGCTCTTGAGGGCTGAAAACATACATTAAAGTTGTTTCTTTAGAGACATAGATAAAGTCACAAGACCAACAAGTCCTTTATAAGAGTGGACAAAGCCACTTTACATGAGGGCACATGAGATTTTTAAGTGATTTTCGAGCAGCGTGAGCAGCCATAGCTATGTGAAAATGACCATACAGTAGGACAACAGAGAGAGAACAGAGCCAGGGAAAATGCCCACTCTTTTCAGAGCCAAGCCTACTGCTGCAGTCCTAGTCCACATGATAGGCAGGAACAGTTACAGCATGCAGCAGTTAGCAAAAGATGAAAACTTGCTCCACATGCACACACCAATAAACAAATGTGCCTCCCTAACTGTGATGGCAGTTTGTCACAAAAAGTCCCATTCTAATGCCACTGTCACCCTTGTTTCTGGATTTACCCAGGGACAAGCAACTTCAGTGCAATATTTCAACTTTACACAGAACAAATTCTATGCATTGCTTTTAATTACAATAGTGTTTCAAAATTTCTTACTTCAAACTTTTGTGCTGCATTAATACTTTCTATTTCTCTGAGTCTAGAATTGGACACATGGAGTTCTGTTGCTGCATCTGAAAGAAAGTGAAAATTTTCATTTTAATTACAATCCTTTCCATCTGTTAAGACCAGTTATTAATACATATCTTACTTCAGATTGCTTTAATGTCCATTCCTACACAAATATCAAAAGCTTTTTTATCAGAACACTGTAAGAATTATTTTTCAGACAGTCTTTCTGAACGTAATTTAGTTCACTCATATTTATTTAAGTCAAATCAAAACCCTAACAGATTAGTATGGATTTAAGCTTTAAAGTATGGGAGATAAAAAATGTTTTACTTGACTATTTTGTGTCCCTGAATCTGTTTCTCATTTCAGACTTGCTCCTGACCTGAGAGTTGTGTGCTTCTCTGTAATGCCATGCGAAGTTTCAAAACAAGTATTAATTCCATTAAATACACATAACAGTGACTGAATTTTCAGAAAGAAACCCGAACTACCCACACCCAACAACAGCCACACAACAAAGCATCAACCCTGTAATACTCATTGTCTCTTAAAAAGGTGATACATCTACTATCCCAGTTTATCCAACAGACAAAGCACATAATTCCAGATACATTTTAATGATCAATCTTCCTAAAACTGATTATGTTTATTTCTCCTGTGTCCCACCATTAATGGACAGAAACGCCACATTTCCTTTTATCAATGAGAAATATCCTGAACTGACTATAAAGCAACATTGACACAATTTCAAAATTTGAAGTAAGTACAATTTCCAAGTATATACTATATTTCATAATTTCCTATGTGCTGTTTAAAGCTGAGACAGCTCAAGCACTGCAGAGGCAACGATTTACACCTGAAAACTGCAAAACAGAAGATGTGCAAGTCCATAATGCACAAACAACTGATGGCAGTTGAAACACTGAATGTAAGGGATAATACTAAAAACTAGGAAACTTATACCAACTAGGAAATTTAAAAAAACCCAAACTTTAAGGAAGTACTTGAAAAGTCTTGTTTAGACCACACAGTATTTAAAGGTCTTTACAGAAGAATATTTGGATGCCACTAGATTTTTTACACCCCGGGGTCTAGTAATCCATACAAATATACTACTCTGACATTTTTAGAAAAATGAAGTTGTTGACAGCAACTAGCAGTTGTTGACAGTATCTAGCAGTGAAGTACACCTGGAAGTAACTACTGAACATCAGTTCATCTCTCTTGCACAAACTCATGCACAAACGTGTGAGTTCACAAATTATCTTTTAAAAAGCAAAACAAACACCCTAGATGACTGCACAGTTCAGGAGCATAAAATAACTTTTCAAACTAAACTACTATGGATTTTGAAATTTAAAAGAATTCTAAGTAAGTCTTTCAGAAAAGTAAAAAAAAATTACTTCACAGTTGTCAGAATTTCTCTCTTCTGAGCATTTTATCTGTGTACCAAAAAGGCTATCCATACGAAACCCATTGTATCAGCTTGCCAACAAGGTTTATACAACAGATGTTTCTATAATAGTCTTTCACAATGCTTCATAGATGACAGGTTGTAAATGAAGTAGAATTGCTTAATTTCACATTTAAGATAACTATTCAGAAGTCTCAGCTGTTCTTTGTGGTTCCTGTTCTTAACACTGTTTTGAAAAAGCTAACTTATTAAATAATTTATAGTTACAAGACAGTAAAAAATACTAGGGATATTAATCTATTCATACTTATTACCACATTATACAACTGCTTTACTAAAGTTTTTTCAAAATTTTGTAACAAAAAGTCATTATTAAAAATATGAAGAAAATACTATATTCTAGAATACATTTACTATTGTTTTATAGAATATCTTACTCTGATGTCTCTGATTTTTTTGTTCTAACTTTCTGTTTTAAAGATAAATCGTTCTAGCCTCTAATCCTTATAAAGCAAGGGCCATGTTTTCCTACTTGGCTGTAGGGGAATTGAAGAACTAGACAGGTTTGTCTGGCTCCAACGGAAATATAAACAAAAACATGACAAACACTGAACCTTTGCCTGTGTGACACGTCAGACTTAGATCACACCAGTGGTAAAACAACCTCTGCACTACAACTCTGCAGTTTAATGGAACCAGTGTAAAAGCAGCTAATTAACTGAGAGTTTAGATAAACTAAGCAAACAGAAAGGGAAAAGAGTGTTGAGTGCTGTCATTCCGGAGCAACGTAACACTTCACGCAATTCAGAAACTTGTGAATAATTAAGCCTAAAACAGGTTCACGTCTGCCATTAGAGCCTGGGAATACATTTGTGTATTCTCCAGATCCTGAGATCACAAGAGCGGAATAAAAACATAAACCAAGGCAACAAAGCCAGCAGCATTCGCGAAAGGCACCAAGCCGGGATCAGCTCCCTCCCGGCTGGAGGCCCCGCCGCTGTCGGTCCGGAGGGGACCGGCGGCCGGAGGAAGAGCTCCCTCGCGGAACCAGGCCCGCCCCGAGCCCCCCTTACCGCCCACTTCCTCCGCGCCTTCCAGAAGGATGTCCTTAGTGAAGCTGGAGATCTGCCCGGTGAGCGAGGACAGGCTGTCGCCTACCTGCCCCAGGGACTGGCCCAGCCCCGAGCCCAGCCCGCCCAGCCACGACGCCATCGCGGCTCGGAGGGCTCCGGGCCTCGCTCGGCCCTGCCGGGCGGCCCCTGCAGCCGGTTCCCGCGGGCCAAGGGGCCGCCTCCGCCTCCCTTCTCCTCGCTACAGCGGGTCGCGGCTCCTGCTGCGGGCTTAGCACACCGGGCTCGGCAACTCCTCCGCCAGCGCCGCGCGCATCCTCCCGGCTCAGCTGCTCCTCCCGGCTTGTCTTGTCTTGTGTTGTCCCGTCCCGGCTCAGCGACTCCTCCCGGTGGCTCCGGCCGCTGCCAGCTCAACGGCCGCCATGACACCCCTCCCAAACACCATCGAGAGCAGCGACCCCGGCTAGAGCGCCCCCTCGGAGGCGGATATGGCGCGTAGGCGGAAGCAGAGGATGCCGGGATGGTGGCGGAGCCGCGGGCGGGGCGCGGGGGACGGCGGATGGCGGCGTGGAGCGCTGAGCGATTTACGGGAACTCGCCCGGCGGGACGGACCTGGGCCATTAGCAAAACAGTGTGCTGTGCACGGGAATAGACACGGTTTGTGTTTGAATATGTGTTCTCACAAAACACACAAGGTCCTGAAGCGCCGGCTGCTTTGGATGTAAATGGAGTGGATAGGGAAGGGAAGAGGCGACTGAGAGGGGACCTAATCGATGTCTATCAGTGTCTCAAGGAGAGGAGCCAAGAGGCTGGATCCACGCTCTTCTCGGTGGTTCCCAGCAGGACAAGGTTGCTGCAACGGGCAGAAACTGCTGCACAGGAAGATCCACCTGAATATCAGGAAGAACTTGTTTACTGTGCAGTGACTGCGCACTGGAACAGACTGCCCGGAGAGGCTGTGGAGTCTCCCTCAGTGGAGATACCCAGGAATCACCTGAATTCTCTGCAGTGTGCTCTGGGATCACCCTGCTTGAGCAGGGAGGTTGGACCAGATGACCCTCTGTGGTCCCTTCTGTGATTCTTGGTTGGATTTCCAGCCAGAACCCCAGCACTGGTCCAATTCAAAGTTCTGTTTGATCAAGTGAGGTATTTAAAATTACCTGGGACTACAAGGAGTACTGCACTGTTATAGAAAAAGCAGTTTTATATCAGTCAGAATGATACTATTATGAAAAAATGCTCATACTGGAAATAAAATATAGGGCAGCTGGCTCACTGCCCGCTTCAAATTGATAACTACATAAAAAGATGCGTAATTAAAGCATCACATCAATGGCAAAATAAAGCTGAGGAGAACATTTCACAGGTGAAATCTTAGATTTTTAGAGGTCTGAGAATGCAGCAGGCACAAAACACATGATCTGGAGTTACAAGCTGGCAAACATTTCCAGAGAGATAGGGAACAACCTGCTTGTTGTTTCCCAAACAGTATCTTGCAGAGCCTTGGTGGCCTGCAATACTGTATTTATTACCTTTTAGCTTTACTGTCCTCTGTCATTCACAGGCAACTGTAAGGCTGGGCATGGTATATGGTCCAGGAGTTTAGAAGTTAAAAGTTCTCTAATAAAGATTGTTTTCCCTCTTCTTCACTGAACAATTTTTCTATCAGGTTTATATCTGATTTTACTAGTATATTAATTTATGGCATACTTGTCACCCTTATGATTATCCTTAATAAAACCAATCATACACTACTTCAAATTCATTTCTGGCTGAAAAAAAAAAGGCATCAGAATTGTAGGAAGTACTAGTGCTGTGATATAGCATAGAATGTAGACGTATCTTTATCAGTTTTATTAATTTACAAATTGGGTTTAATGGAGATGAAAAGTTTACAATGTTCAAAAGACCCCTTATCATTGGATTAACAAAACCCATATGGGTCCTCATGACAGTGAGGATGTGTCATTTAGTGTTTGGCTAAATAATCTTTATGGGAAACTTAGCATTTTTTCAACTAAGATCAGGAATGTCCTGCAGATGTTTAAAATATTTAGTGATGATAAAAATGTCTTCTATTGTAGTTAATTTTATAATGCCAAGTAAGACTTATAGTCAATAAAGTAGCACAGAAGGCTTTTTGTCCCACTCTTTATTTACTACTCCTGCAAAACTAGAAACTATTTAGCATTGCAAGTAATTTTTTTAGCTGACTGACTTCCTCCACTGTTAATGAGGGCACACAGAAATCATCCAGTATACTCTGTTTTGACTAAGCTACAAAAGCGATGCATCGTGTCACAAAAAGAATGAGTATTCTGGCAGCAAAGCAGGAAACTGTAGCTTACTTTAAAAATTACAAAGCACACAATTTTTAAAGATGTAACATAATTATAATTGGCAGCAACTTCCTTCCTTAACAGGAGTGTCTTTACACAACTTTTGGAGTATCAACAGATCCAAAGACATCAGAGATGATGAAATGTCAGCAACAGAAAACTACCCCAGTGCTAATGTCTACACACCTCTGGTGTAAAGCCCACTGATACCAGGGATGAGATTTCAATATTTGATGATTCTGTGCCCAATTCGCACATAAAGAAAGCCCATGTGCAAATACTTAAGAGAGAAACATTAGAAGCTATAATCATATTTATTTAAAAAAGTGATATCAAATACAACCATATATATTCATGCCTATTTGGAGAGCATTTTCAAAATATCGAACAGTGCTGCCATTTTCCAGTCAAAACAATGACAAAGCATTTCAGCTTTCCCTTTTTAAATCTTTTCAGTATTCTATGCTTTATATACACAAAATAGACAAAAATCATACAGGAATCCAGAGCCAAAGATGTAATATGAAAACAGTCTTGACAAAAAAAATCTATTACTGAAAATGATTTCAAAAATACACAACTATTAGGCAAGAGATGAAAAAAATTATTCCCTTACAAAATCCTAACTCTACCCTGATTTGTACACAGGGGTTTTCATGTAGCAAAAAAAAAAAAATTATCAATGCTTACATGCTTTAAAGACAAGATCAAGGTTTTTATCTTTTTTTTCATTTTGCTTTTGCACAATGGCATTTAAGTATTACATCCCTTTGTTCAAACTCTTTTAAGTCCCATCCTGAATTCACACAGTGGCTGTACTGAGGATGGGGGGAGATGAAAAGTGTAGTTATAATTATTTGTTTTTCTTAACAAAGAAAATAATGTATAAATAGTTTGATTTGGTAAAAGCAGTTGAAAAGTCACGTGTACTAACTTCTAAAGAACTGTAAACGGGAAAGGAGGTGACTATGGCAAGTTAAATACTACACCATTCCCTCCATCTCTGAAATGTAAATAAGGCAAAATGTGTGTATGAAGATTAAAAAAGTTTATTGCAAAAGAGCTTCTGCTTTTAAGATGAAAACCTGGATACAAGACAAAGCTACTAATTCTCCATTGAAGAATTGAATATTTGGACCCAGACAGTTTTAATGTAATAATTATTATTCTCACTGGAATAACTGATTCTGTGTGTATGGATTAGGTACATATGTATTACCTGTTAGACTTCTTTTCCCTTTTTTCTTTTTTTTTGTAATGATTTGTGAATAATTTTCAAGATTTTCCAGGACTTAAGTTTGTTTTATGCAAGACAGTAATGGCTCACCAAGCGAACAACATAATTTTCTGTCTAAGCCCTTAAAAAAAATTTCCATGTCAATTTTTCTTCTCCTTGGATTCTTACTTCAATTCCTTTAAAAGTGATGTGCTGGTAACACGAATTGCAAAAGAGTACTTCTTTGTAAGTCTGAGTTCCAGTTCTCTGATCCTATTCCCCTATACTGTAGTTTACAGTATAAAGGCCACCATTTTTATGTTTTCATCATTATTTGAACCAATAATTAATTCTAGAAAATTTCACATTTTAGAACTGTAACATGTTCTCGTTAATTTTTAAAAGCCTGTCAGATTTGTAATAAGACAGAGCAGCTTGCAAATGATAATATTTCTTATTATCATATATCTACTTGATAACCACAGAAGCCATTTTAAGCCCCCTACCATTTTATAAGTTTGTAATAGAAGCAATAGTCCAACATTAAAACACACCATAGATTTAAATTTGTATTGGTTATTTTCAAGCAGTCAGCAAAGTAATAAAGTATGACAAGTAAGAGGAGTACCTTAGCTGAAAATTACACTTAAATTTGCTGCAGTTCTTTGAAGGGCACAGGAAGCCCAAATGTTAAAGTAAGCCAGTATCATATCAGATTAGTTTCAAGTCTAGAAAAATGTAAGCATTTAAACAGTCCATATTTGTACTTGCTGTGCCTAATAAGAATTGCATGCAAACATGAGTGCATTACAACTCTTGTTCCTCCTGCCCTCACTGTAAGACCATGAAAGGAGTTTGCAGAATTATACTTAGAGAAGTTATTTTGGAAGATAGTTATTGTACCACTCACTCCCCCTGCCCCTTTGATTTCTACTGGCAGAAAACCGTAAGTTATGTCACATGGACCATTCACTGGAAAAACAGTAAAAATCTGTTACATGAATGAAGTCTGAAATTCCCTCAAATATCATTTTGTAATTAAAAGAAAAACTTAAAAAAAAACCCCAACAAAACAATGTCTGCTCCCTTACAATGGACTTTGGCCTGAAGTTGTAACATGGGAAAAAATGCAACCCTTCAGCTTGACAGGGTAGATAACACTGGGAGGATGCTCTAAATTAGTGAACACCTTAGAAGCATAGTTAAGCCACACTGAGAACTGTTTATCACTGAAAGAATGCACACCAAAAATGACATCAGTGTTTTATTGACAGCTTCTTGCAGGTCCAGACATTTTGAACTTGAGACCTGGGTTATAAAAATGAACTGTCAGCAATTAGTATTACTCTTTTCCTTGGGTACAGTTCAAGTAGAGACCCTATCACTCCCTACAAGTCCTGAAAGGAAGTTGTAGTGAGGTGGGTGTCAGCCTCATCTCCCAGGTAAAAAGTGACAAGATGAGAGGAAATGGCCTCTATTTGCACCAGGGGAGGTTCAGGTTGGGTATCAGGAAGTATTTCTTCACTGAAAGGGTGGTCCACCATTGGAACAGGCTGCCCAGGCAAGTGCTTGAGTCTCCTCCTGGGAGCTTTTTAAAAGAGGTGTAGCTGTGGTAATTAGGAACACTACATTTAGTGGTGGACTTGGCTGGGTTAAGCGTTGATTTCTTGCAGGTCTTTTCCAGTGACAGAATTCTGTGAATTAACAGATGCAGCTGAAATTGCTCTCTTGTATCTGCTTGTCTAGATAGAGACATCATTCAACTTGACATTTCTATAAAAATCAAACTGGTATATGTTGAGTGACAACATTTCTACACAGAAGGAGAAATGGTTGGCCCTGTGATCACTGACTCAGTTGCACTTTTCAGGCACTGACACTTTATATTCCTTCCATATTAAAATACTTGGGTGATGAAGTGACTTACGATGTGACATCAAAGTTCAAAGGCAAGCCTCCATGTTTTAGTGATTATAAAATCACAGCTGACCTGGGTTAAGTCAATGAGATTTAAGGGGCTGAGATGTTTTTTTTTACTATAGGGCTGCTAGACCTACAGAAATAATACATTTTTATTATATTCTTATAATAGAGGATAAGAAGTCTGAGTTCCAAGTACTGGCATCAGATTACCAGTCTACACCTATTTATAAAAATGAGGCTTATTTCAGAATTAAGTTTATGGCACAACCAAAAAAGGAAAATTAAGCTGTGGTTAATTGACAGATGAGAAAAAAAAAATTCAGTGCTTTAGATACCTTTCTTCCTTTCAGTTTCATAGAAATTTCAAACTGAAAGCAGAAAACCACATCCTGAAAAATATAGCATTTCAAAATGGCATACGCACAGATGGACTTTTAAAGTCATTGTTCAGCTATATTAATTTAACACATTACAAATAATTATAATGTGTGTGACAGGATTATTTTAAAAAGACAAAAAGCAGTTTTTAAAAAGTAGTGCTGTCTCATGTCAAATTCCATATTGTGTAACACATACCAGTGGTTCTGGTGACATTGGTGAAAATCCAGCACATAGATAAGAAAACCAGAATTTAGCCCAATTATGCATAATATAATATCCTAAGCTATCAGGAAACCATTGCTGTAAACAAATCTTTACTGAGAGGTAAGAGCCCTTTCATGTACAGTACTACTTGATGCTGAATGTGTATTTCCATCTAGCTACCATTCATTTCCTACTAATTTTAATTAAATGTTACTATTGTGCAAAGATGTAACTTCAGAATATTTTGATAAAGAAATTCGGGGTTATCTTTGAAAGATTCTTAGAATGCCTGTGCTAACTGTTAATGCTTTAACTGGACTACAGCTTATATACTCTATCTACAACATATTTCCATATAATTTATATGTAAACAGAATTTGTATTTCAAGCACCATTTAGGAAAATGAAACATCTCTCTTTTGTTGCACTGAAGTTCAAGGACAGGTTTGGTCACCCTGTTACACATTCATCCTGGATACCAAAGCAAATGTCTTACAACCAATAGCATAAGCTCTCTCACATACTTTGCTTCCCAATTTTTCTCAGGATCAGAAACAGCATGATAAAAAATTGTAAGGTGCGTGAATAAAGGCCATTCCTGAAAAACTGCAACATTCTGACAGACACTCATAGAAAGCATTTCAGAAAGAACATCCACACAGGCATAAATATTCATTCTTAAAAGAGCTACTTGCACAGGGGTCATTTCAGACTGCTGGAATGCACCTTATGTGTGTGGCACTGACTTTATGGCACCTAAATCCCCTCCTACCTTCTCCTAGACTCAGTTACAGCTCTTTCATACTGAAAGGCCAGAATTAAGGGTTGAGCTTGAAGAGAAAAAGACTCTGGAAGAGGTAGAAAAGAAAACCTGTTCAACCCAAATGAGTATATGCTGCTTTTGTAGTAAAAAGACAGTGGCTTAATAAGAATACAATAATTAAAAACAAACAAGAACAACAAAAAATCCCAAGCCAAATAAGGCAAGTTATCTGCTAAAAGACAGTATGTTAAACATGGACCTAAAATTTTACAATTGGAATTGAAAGTAAAACCAAAAACTGTTAAAAAGTCAGAAACCACTGAAAGACTCAGGAATAACATTATAATCAACAATACACTGAAAATTTTGTCTTGAATTGAAAATTATGAAATTTATGGATTCTTGTTTCTCCTGCAGAATGGATCATTTCAAAAGTGGACAGCAGGATCAAGAAGTTGACATTAAGTCATTCATAATAAACAATCACAAAATAAATTATTTAAGATGAATGGAACTTAATTACTCTCCCCATTTCAGAGTGATCTATTAAAAAGAATTTCTGAGCATAACTGATTACTTGTATCTGTTTTTCCATTAGTACTGAAGAAAATCAGGTGATGCTGTTTTCAGCACCATTTGTATCTTCTACAGAATTCTTCAAAACAATTTAAACTTGCTTTTTAAATGCAAGTTACAGCTGCTACCCTTGTCTAACTTTGTGTGAATTGTTCCAGTAATTTTAACACCACTACTCTTGTGAGCAGATGTTTTGTAGGAGTGCTACAGTTCTCTAAATCAGTGCAATCTTTTTCATATTTGCAGATCCTCTCTCAACTGACGTCCAGCAGCCCCCCTTTCATTCCTGCTTCCAGAACTCTGAAATGAACCCTGCTTGTGCAACATTCAAACAGTAGAATTTTAATGGAGACTTAGCGTTTTGACAATAAGAGGGGAAAAATGATGTTATTTCTCCTCTTCTGAATTCAAGTGGTTTCTAACAGACTCCAGAGACATATTCATGGCTGCTTGAAGCATGTCTTCTTCACTCATATCACCTCCTAAAGGCAATAAATGCATACAAGCTGTAATAAATTCACAGTTCTTAATTATAAATAAATGCTTTTGTTGTTTCTTTTGTCCACACCCACCTTTTCCCAGCCCACCCACAAAATTGCCTTTGTTTTTAAAACCACTGAACATTTTGCAAATAGTTTTTCACAGCAGTCCGTTTGTAACAATATACACCAATTTCGGATCATCAATACCTAACACAGGTAAGGTCTACACACGTTCTTCTGAAAACTGGTTCCAATAATTTTGTCAGATATTGCACCAAGTTGTCATACAACTTCAAAAGTAATTTAGAAAACAAATAGCTGGCACAAATCCCCAAAGATTCCAATTTGTAATGCTCAAGACAAACAAAACAAAAAGCAAAGCCAGAACTCAAGTGGTCTAATAGCAATGCTCTTCACTTTGAAACAGGATATTGACATTCAACGGGAAACAGGCTTTTCAGGAAAGTGATCCTTTCCTTCGCTGCCAATACAGTAATGGCTGTGATATGCAGTCGGAATGGCTGCTGAAGTGATGAAATAGGCAGACAAGGAAAATTAAGAAACAACCCAAAGATGAAAAAGACGTATTTCAGTGTTGGATGTAAGTTTTAAAAACAATACCTGGGCCAGCTTCTGGAGTGCTTGAGCTAAGAGTTGCCTTATCCTGTAGGTTTGGGGTCTGATCTTGCTGCTGTAACTGTTGTTGATGTCTGAAAGTGATATAAATTTGTAAGAGAATAAGATTTAAGATTAACATCAGTGTGAGACCTGAATCAAGTTCATTTCACTATAAGGAAGGCCAAGAGTCAGACGTAGAAGCTGTTTGGTACCATAACACCCCTGTGCCCAAAATCTCTTTCATCATTTCACCCTGCTAACCTTCAGACACCTATCTTCCCAGTATTATACTCCAAGCTACATGACTATTTTCCCCAAGATACAGAAGCTCTGCATTCTTATCCTATCATGCGAAGTCTAACTCCTCCCATCCATAGCATTTTTCCCTGATCTTTATTTCCTCCATTACTATCAGACCGAGGTAAGGAAAAGCTGCAATAACCCAACTATGTATTAAGAAGGTACACCAGAACAGCAATATAAAATATGTACAATGCTTTTGTGTGATGCACATGAGAAGCATCATCACCAGAAGCAAAGTCTTAGAGAAATAATACTTTTTGTCGGGAAGGTAATTGCAGAAATTTACCGGACTTCATTTAAAATACTTCTACAATGTATGTTTTCTTTTCTTCCTTCACAAAACTTGCAGTAGTAGCAAGACTACTGCATTATTAACAAACACCCTCTTACTACGGGTTTTTTTGTAGGAACCACCTGAGAATAGTAAAATTCAGGTACGGTTAGAAAATCATGTCAAGACAGAAAAGTTGAGCTGGATCTCAGTAAGAAACCCATCCACACCCCAAAAGCACTGAAAAATACAACATGTACTTCCACATGCAGTTTTCTATCAGCTACTTTACTTTTCAAAATATGCTTGTCTTCTCCTTCGCAGTTCTTCTGAGGAAAGGGAGTCTGTCTGACTGCTGTGAGACGACTGAGGAACATTCTGTGGTAATGAGCCTGAGAGCTCACTTCGACGGCTACCTAAAACCAGAACATGCCATATCCTACTAATTAAAGTAAAATTAAGTTAGTAAATGAAATATAGCTTAAAAAATGTCTTCAAACTTGAGGAGAAGAAAGAGACTTGTTGGAGAGCTAAGCACCTAGAATAACTTTGCTTGATACTCTCTTTCCTTCTCACCTTAGGACTGTTTCCCTTTCCTCCTGCCACCCTTTGCCAATCTGTTCTTCCTTCCTAATAATCAATGCCAACATGTAAGTTACAACTTTTCAAAAAGCAGAAGGGAGATGGCTACAGGCAATCCTGGATTGTCCTTCCATGCCTAAAACCAGTCTTTCCAGAGAGCTTGACGTATGCTGGAAGAAGTGCCTGACAGATTCCAGTTGCTGCTTCAAGTATAAGCAACACAAGCACTGTAAGAAATTTAGATAAGCACTGCACCTTGCATGCTGAGCTGAATGGCTCTGCGAAGATCAGCTTCTTCATCCTCCATATCAATTTCCTGCCGACTTAGAGCCAGAGCTCTCTGAAAATTCTCTTCATCTTCGTCTAACATGCCTGTTCCGTCAAAGGGATGGTTAACTTCTATTGCTTGGTCCACATCACTTCTGGGTAACCTGTGAAATTCATACATTCATTGCAAAATTCAGACAGAAATTACATTAGGTTTTATTATGAGGTTTAAAACTAGTATGTTCTGCTGATTTAATTCTAGGTTTAAGTTTGGAAAAAACATTTCTCTTGTGAAAGTCTGTTATGTGAACAAGTATTTTCCTGAAAAATGAAAAAGCACAAAAGGGCTGCAAGCAACTGCAGAGCAACCTTAACACATATTTGCCAAACACTGCACTCTAAAGCAATGCACATGTTGACAAGAAGCTGTTAGATAAGAAATCGTCAAAAATGATAAGCCCACAAAAAGCCATGATACATGTTATTCAAACCTACTGCTATTGAAACAGTTACACCAGCAGAAGATAGTGCATTTGGTCACCTTCTCAGGGGGCCTTGAAGACCACACTAAAGCAACCCGTGTAAACTGTACACACTTTCCATGTTACTGCCAATTATTCCATCAATTTACAACATCAGTTTAACTTTACAAAGGGGGAGAAATAATGAATTGCTCTGAGAAGCCTTAAGCCTTTTTATCAGTATGCAATTTGTTCACTATGAAAATTCAATGTAATCATTGCAGAAGTAGTACTTTTTATGCTTTCAAGGATGTTTTGTATTAGCAGAATGCATCAAAAATGAGCAGCACCACAATGTTGCAGCGAAATTATTCCAAAAGGGAATGCTGTATGATTTATATGATGTGGAATTCAGAGATCAGTTTCTCGTTCTTTTCTACTTATGAAAGAGTGCACAAACCATTCTTAATTATAGAATAATTACTATTAACAATAGTTTATAAGATTTGCTAACCCATTTTCCTCCCTAAGTCAAAAATCTGCACTATAATATGCTTATGCACATTAGACACAATAGAAAGACTGGAATCCTTATCAAGGCAGCTTTTACCCACTTAAAAATACACGATTTGTGGTCAATCAAAAGCAGCCATTCCGACTTGCTTTTAGTGTGTGCAACAGCAGTAAACCTTGAACTAAAGGTACTTCTTATTACTTCCAAATTATAAACTGATCATACTGAACATTATTTAAAAAAAATCTTTATTTACCTTACCTCTGATCTCTTGACTGTGCTGCCTCTTCTCCAATCAGTTTTGGTCGCTGCATCTGCTGTACCCGAATCATCTGCAGTAGCTGATCAGCCTCACAGTCTGGCAGGTCACCTTTTACTACAAATATGGAATAACCTGAGAAAAAGAAATCGTAAGTCTACAGCATTAAAGTGCATATATAAACACTCTAAAATGCACACTATATGGAATACAGTCATGTGCAACTTAAGATGCAAGACTCCACCTTTTGTTATAAGGACTTGGGTTATTTCACTATTTCAATCATAAAACTAAGAGTAATTAACTGAATATGTAAGTTCTAAGAAATAATGATTATTACCTACTTTTAATTAATGAGACTTAACATCTGCAAGTTACTATTACCTTCCTGTTGTAATTGAGCCAAGAAAAGTGCAAGATATGTATCTGATATTAGTTCTGGACCCATCAAGAGAGAGTTCAAGTTAAACCACTGTAATTAAGAAAAAAAAAAAGGTTGAGAGAACAAATTAGCACGAAGATTACTCGGTTATCCATTCCTGTACATTGTGGTAATTTTCTACTATGGAATATCCAAATAAATCTAGTAAAATAAATTATCAAATAAAAGTTTTTTGAAGCATAATACCTATACTGCTAAAGGTTACCCTTCAAATACTCTAACAGGACATCTGAAGTGTGGAAATTACTGCATGCTCTCTCCCATTACTGAATACTGGTACCAGGGAAACACTTTTAAAGAGATAATCCTTAACCATTGTATTTTGATTTATTTCAGACATCATTCTAAAATTCTGCTTAATCCTAGTTTTAAACCTGAGACTAATGAAGCAAGGAATCCATCATCATTTAATGCTGTGTGTTAAGAAATTAATAGATACAGGAAATAGACATTTTTTCCATTAAATACTTTCATTGAACATTCCACCTTTAATAACAGGTGAAGCTGCAAACTAGTGTTTACCCTTCTCTCAGATAATTTCTAAACTTAAAAATGAAGAAAAATTTACTCAAATTTACCATGCTGAGAGTAAAGCACTATATTACAACTGGGGACACTTCATATAAACATACACAACTCATTTCTAGTTCCCCAAAGACCATAACTAGTAATTTATAATACTTCTAGAAACAGTATTATAGTTACATAAAACTTCTAGAGAGAAAATATATTCAATGTGAAAAAGAATATTCTACCCTTAAACCCCCATATATATTCCAATGAAGCTGAAGAACTTTTTTTTAGACCTACTCATTCAATATTATCCAGTTTTAACCAGGAAGCACCATTTGAGATAGAATTCTCCTTCTTCTGTCTCCATTCTCACAGAAATGCACTGATCTACCCAAACTTCCATATATGCACCCATACATTTGCAGCCAGGCCCATACAATAATATAAATGACTATCTACCACCCTGTCACGCAATCACTTAATTTGCCAAAAACACTCTTTGCCACTAGGAATGGGTAAGAAGACCAACAGTGTAGAAAAATAGGGGAATAAAAAGTTGTGTAAAAAATATGATGGACAGACTACGGCAACTTTTAAAAGGCGTTATGGAGGAGAAAGTTTTGTTAAACTAATTTTGCTCTAACTGTAACAGAAGAGAAGTAGGTCAAATAAATCTAAGCCAACCTATTTTGTCAAATCTTCTCATTACCCTCTAGATAACAGACACCTAGTATTGTCTTCATGTGGTTACAGGCCACACATACAAAAAGACAAAAGACATCCCCCCTCCAACTTAGAATGTTTTGGGTTAGAATGCTCTCTCATAAAATTCCACCCAACATGGTTGCATTGTATAATGAGGAGCACTTCCATAATTTTAAGAGAACATCCAGCCTTTTTGATATCAAATAAACAAAAATTGCCTGTTAACATTACCCATACTTTTAAACTAAAGCAGAACAGTAGAGTTCAGTTTTCTCATTCACAGGTGACTTTTCTTTATTTTTTTTAATCTGGATGACAACATAAGTAGCCAGAACTTGCAAAAATGAACCAAATGGGCAAAGAGACTCCTGTCCCACTATTACAGAGTCTAAAAGCTGTTTTCCATGAATGTTTTCTATGAAAAAAAGCCCTGGGAAAAAGCAAACACCAAATCAGCTCATGTGGCATAAAAGCTTGTGAAGTATGATCCAGAACAATGACTGGCTACTGAAATAAAACCCTGCATTGGTGTTGTAAGGGAAATGGATATGAACTGGGTTGGTACATATGCACCATATACTAATATGGCCATCCCTTACTTTTAATAACTATTTCCTGCTTAGAATACAATTGTTTCAAAGTTTTCTATAATACTACAAAGTTGTGATTCTACTTTCCTGAACCTCATTCTAATGGATATGCTTTCGAGTATCCATTATTATCCATCAAAACTTTGAAGTTTTCCTTATATCTACTGCCCATTTAAATTAACAAAATTATTTTACCATGTCAGTAACTTATTCTATTAAAATAAGTTTACATTCTGTAGGGATCCTAATCCTTGTTCAGGATTGTATACTACAATCCCTACTCCCTCCCACCCCCCATACAATTTTTGTTCAGTATTTCATGCAGAAAAAAAAGGAAAATAGCTTAAGAAGTCACATAAGACTCTACCAGAGCTGCAGCTCCCTGAGGGACAGATTCACCAGGGAACTGATCCTACCGTCTTTTCCCAGGCTAACATTTACAATGACCTGCCTGGCATTTTTGTGATAAAACAAACATTTACCTTTTTTTTTTTAAATATGGGACACTATTAAACAAAACTGCAGCAAAAGCTTGCAAAAGGGAAGCACAATCTACTTGCAACCACTTTTCCACACCCATTTCTGAAGTCAATTTTAAAATAAAAAAAAAAAGTGTCACCTGTTTTCCTAACTTTCGAACTGTAAACCAGTGTTCCTTATAATTACAAATAAATGATTTTTCATTTCTGTAAAAAGAAAAACAAAAGGTATAAATAAAACTAAATACTCTAAAATCAGAATAATAATGTTTAAGATCTTTGCTACCGCTAATTCAAACTTCTAGAATAATAAAGTTTCAGTAATACAACCACTGATGTTTCATTACAGAATATTCATACTGCTTTTATAACATTTAGGAAGTTGTCAATATCACTGACATCTCCATATAACTGTGATGCCACAGATACTAAAATATCATGAAGGCACAGAGGACAGATGTTCTCATGCACCCCCAAAACAAACAAAAAAAACCCACCAAAAAACAACAAAAAAAAACCCCCAAAAAATCAGAGCCAGGGGATAATACAAACATCAAAATGCAACACAGCCTGAAACAGCAATTTTAAAGAAAGATGATTTAAATCATGGATTAAGAGTATTTTTTCAGTAAAATAAAAGCAGGGTGCTAAAAGAATCTTACATAGGATCGATCCCAAGTCTCTGGTACTCTGGGCTGTTGAAGAGGATTAGTTCTAAACCCCACACTTTCAAGGCATTGCTTATAACCTGTCAAAAAATAACACTTTTCATGAGTCAAACTAGTTCAAATCTAAATTCAAGCAATGCAACCATCTTAGCTACACTAAACAATTATGCTGTTTTCATAAAACTTAGATTTCAAAACATTGCCAGGAAACCTAGGAATCACATTACTCAAAATGCAGCTGTCATGAATCTACATGCAAACATAACACTCATATCTTATCTAGGAAGAAGTAACAAAACTAAGATTTAACTCAACTGTGTTACTGAGCTTACTCCCCCAAACAAAGCTGTAATTTCACCTTCTCCTGATACTTCCTAAGTTATGATCTCTCTACTTGCTATGCACTGCTCTGCCCTTACTTCCCCCCCCCTACAATCTCAATCTTTCTTCACAGTAAGTATTGGAAATTTTGTACCACTGGATTATCACAGGATCAGTTTATTGATCTGAGCACCAACTCTTTTACAATAACTCTTTAAAGCTACACGAAATAACGCTGTAAGAATTTTTAAGTTAACAATTCAACTTCCTTTCAGCAAGCCAACTGTGCAGCAAATGACAAAGCAATGACAGGACAAAAAAGAAAAACAAGGAAGCATTTTTTTCAGCTACTGAAGCAGCACAACCAAAGATAGAAGGAAAGCCAAACTCTTAGTGGTTTCTTGCTAAATAGAAAAACAGCCCAGTCTGCCATAAGGAAGAGACACTCTTGAGGGAGTCTGGAGCATAAACAAGCACCACTGAAAGCTTGGGAGACAGCCAAAGATGCCCAGAGCTCTGATCTAGACACAAGACCCAATTTGGTGTTCAAAACTTTTTTTGTTCTGGTTTAAGTATTTATTATTGATTACTTTTCCCCTACGGCCCTAAAAAACCCAAAAACAAAACCAAAAAACCCCAAGAAAAATCTGCAGATCATTGTGATAACCCTGTAACCATTGCCAAGGGCTTTCCAGTCTATAATTTGAGAAAGCAATCTGAATTCTGCTTTTTCACCTGCAGTCTGTGGGAGCCAAGGTCTACACCTGAAGTGCCCATAAGAAACAGCTCAGAAGTCAAGCTTATTACCAGCAGGTGTTATTTCATCATTTTGGAATCCATGCTTCTCCTATGTGTTTGAGGGCTCATGAACTGAAGAACTGGAAGTCACTGTTCTTAGTGGAAAACACTCTGAACATGTGGAAGCCCAGCACTTAATCCCATTAAGACCATAAACTGGTAACTAGATGGAAAAGCTCAATGCCATTAAAAGTATATAAGAGAACATACATTGCATAAATAGGAAATGGCACCAGAGGAGAGCTGTGCTTACTTGAATTGAGAAGAATCCACTATCATCCATATTTACAGAAGGCTGCTGCTCGATGTGAGGTTGGGAGGGAGAAAAGGGAAAAATGGTGTAAGCATAAAAGGTCAAATATAATTGGGTTTTGAAAATAAATGTAACTGCAGATTCTCAAAGCAACAACTTACGTCCTTGTCTGTAAGGCTGATTACAATGCCCCAAACAGGCACATTAATTTAAAACTCAAACCTTTAGAGATCTTCAGCGCTTAAAGGGCAGACAGACACGGGAATTTGTGTTCCCGTCTGACACTGGCTTACAAAAACAAAAGGCAAATTACTGATCTTCCGCATCACGCCTGATCTTTCTACTTGTAAGATAAAGGTAATGTAGCTTTTTGTAGAATTATTGTAAAGCTGTACTAGTAACATTTGAAAATGCCACATCCAAGATGCATGAATAAAAAGGCCTATAAATTTAAAAAGCTTTAGCACTAGAAAATTAACCTCGTCTAGCTATGCAAGAATAGCAGGTCTGTGCCAGACAATATTACATTTCAGGCAAATATCAAGCAACCTCAAATGAAGATAATTTTACCTGTAAAAATGTTCTGTATTCTTCACTAGATACTCCTCCCTCTGCCATTCTCATCCTTTCTTCCTCATCCAATTGCTGTGCAATAGAGGATAACTCAACAGGACTAAAGTATTCCCCTTGCAGTAAATTATTCAGACAATGTTGAGCACACAGTGAGCCTTCTTGCTAATAGTGGAAGAAAAAAAAAAAACATCAATGATAAGGAAAAAAAAAAAAAAGAAGGGAAAAAAAAGAAAAAAAACAGGTTAATGTAAACTCCGTAAAATGACTCAACCATTTCATTCTGGCAAACTTCCTGCCCTCCCCACTCATGCAGAATACCATATATTCTTTCAGTGTATTACACTGCAAGCTATAGAATACAACCCTCCCATCCACCTGAAGGGAAAAAACCTAACAAGCATACTACCTTATTTCCTCAAAGGAAATAAATTTCACGTAAAAGTTGTTTTTGAAAACACCATAAAAATTGCCAATGACCCAACAAATCACACAGAGACTCTGCAACCATCAGAACAATGGATTCTATCCTCGTCAAATCATCAATACATGAAAATAAAACAGTTTAGATCTCTACTTCCTAGTAACAATATGTTCTATAACAGACATTCTCATTATTTTTTAACTTTTCTTCCCTTCCAGATGTGGCAACTGACAATCTGCTCTCCACCTTATTGCTGGGAAAGCGATTAGGAGCTGGAGGAGCAGTAAAGCTCCTTTTCCACACAAAATTTACATATAGGAAGTAGATAAAATAAGCTCATACCACTAGTTTGAAAATCTTGAAAACAATGATGGGGAAACAAGGAAAAAATTATTAAATTCAGCATATTAAACAAAGAAAAAAATTTTTTATTGATAGACCATTTAAATAAAAACAATTTCAGATTCTCTGTTACATAGCCAGCACATTACAGATAATAGAAGTACAGTGTAACATTTTAAAAACATCAGCACAAATTTTAAAAGAGCTAAATAACAATGTCAGTCATGATACAGTAGTCCAAATTAAAAAAATCTCTCATCTGAATGAATGCATGTCAAGCTCCATAATTTTCATACGAGGGATAAAATACTGCCTTATTAAATACACCTCACAACATAAACCAACCAAAGCAGTTTCCCATGAAAAGCAATCTTTTTTAACAAATAACTCCAGGTGCAAGACAAGTAACATCAGTTTTAAAACCCTGCTTTTCTCTTTTGTTTTAACCAGTCTTCATTTTTATTTACACTAAGAACTCTACTATACATGCTCTTTGTCAAAAACAAAATGCCTCAAGAACAATACAGAACACCCCTCCCTTATACCAGACCCACAGAAACTAAGAATACAAGAGTATGCCTTTGAGGAACATTCTTTAAAATTCCATAAAAGCATCACACAAATCATATGTAGAACTCTCCCATGATCTCCCTACAGCAGAAACCTCCAAAGTTCCCTTTACTCCAGAATGTTCCTATGGCTTCATCACTCAGTTGAGCAATGAGTTATTAAACTTACACTGGCTGTACAGCCAGGCTTCAATGGAATCCAGAAACCTCCTTCAGCTCACACCCTTCCTGCAACAAGAAACTCAAGACTAGACACCAGCTTCTGTCCCTCTGGGACCACATCCCTACTGCCGGTCATATGACAAAACTGTAACAGAAGAACCTGCTCAACAATCACAAGTTTCCCCACCAGAATTATATGAAACTGGTTTAGAAACAGAGAGATACTAAAATACCTCTGAAAATTAGTTGTATTACAGGCCTACATCTTAATTTCACTAAAAAGACATTCCTGTATTTCTACAGTATTATCTGAAAGTAATAAACCTTAATTTTCATATGTAAAAGTTATGCACATTAAGTGCCAAATGCAAAAAACAGATCCTACAGTTTTAACTGACATGAACTTCCATTGTTTTGTGCAGAGAATATTGCTTCTTTTCCATGACCTGAAATTCCCTCCTTGAAACCTCTCCTGATATAAACTGGTGCCCTGCTTTCAGTGTTTTCAGTCACTCGTATCTTATCAAGGAAAGGACAAACTTCTAAGATGGGGACTCCTGAAGCCCCATCCATCCTTAAATCCTACTTTCTGCAACTGTCATTTCTCTCTAAAAATGCCACATTGCTTGGTTGTTTTATTAAATTTTCTTTATAAATACCATGTTTCTCATGTCTTTTTATTGAAACAACTGGGGTGTGCAGACACAGGAACATGCAGCACTTCAAAATATTTTGACAGCACTTGATGGCGGAAAAAATACCCCATAAGACAAAAAGACAAAGATTCAGCTGGATTTTCCTTAAAATAATAACAGAATAAAAATATTTGGTCCTCCAACTTAAAACACATTCAGGTGCAACTTTTTAACTCTGTAACTCTGTCACCAGGGAGCAGGTATGTTTCACATGAGAGACTGTCAACTCCCCCTTCCCCAGAATGCGTAGCAACTACAAATTACCATCCCCTTGTATCTCTGAATGTATTATGCTTTGTCACTTCAATTTCAGCAGTTTTATTATTAAACTAGAAAGCAAATTAGTAATAAAAAAGTTATTTCATACTGTGATAGGCTGGGCCACGTACGAAAAGAGTACATTTCATTAAACTACATTCAAACCTAGACTGAAGGTCACTGAAGCAGAGGCCATCACGGCTGAAATCCAACACTCACCCTCTGAACAGCAGCTACTTAACACCACAACACTTGCCAAATTTTGCAACCCAAACCTACTCAAAGAGAACGCTCCCCAGTTTTTATGGATTTCAGAACAGCACTTTTTTAAAGGAAGGCACACAGCTATCTTACTTGATTTCTTAAGGAATCCAATCCTACACATCAAAACAAAGTAACAGAACTAGTGTTAAGATTACCACAATAAAGTTGAAGAGACATTGGCAAAGTACAAGAAAAAAAGCCAATTCTAATTTAAACAGCACTGAAACAGAAATAGGTCGTATTTGGGAACCTGGATAAATCACAGCAGTTCACAGAAGCATTTGTCCTCCAATCCAGGAAATACTGTTCAGCATACAGAAGCACAGTATAGGAACTGAGATTTCTTTAGCAGCTCTCTCACTCCCTGCTCATTACACGACCTCAACCAAGCCAGGCTCGGTGAAAAGATGGGTCTGAGAGCACAGGGACAGCCCTGCCTGCGACTGCTTATCCTCACACTCATTTCTCAGCCATGCGAGCTCTCTCTCAAGAAACACAAGTAGCTGCAGCCTACACCTCCCCACACGTGGGATCTGTTACTCCAGTCCCCAGAACACAGTCCCCATGCCAAAGCGGACGCCGAGGCTCAACCCTCTCCTTTCCCTGCAGGGCTGGCAGAGTCCAGCTGGGACGGGCCACAAGAACCGGCACCGTCGCGCGAGGGCCCTGGCTCTCCCTCGAAGCAGAGGCCGAGCCGCCGCCTCAGCTTAGGCGGATGCCAGGGAGGGGCAGCGTGGCCCGGCCCGACAGAGCCCGAGCGCACCCCGGGGGCACCGGGGNCGGCCCGGACGGCCACAACCGACAGCGCTGTGCCCAAGGCGGGCAAGCAGCAAGGCGGGCGGCGGGACCCGGCCGGCCCTCACTCGTTCCCTCACTCACCCGCTCGTGGAAGATCGACTCCATGTTTACTGTGGCGGCCGCAGCCCCCGCCCCACGTGACCCGCCCGGCCAATCGCGGGCTGCGCCCGACCCGCGGGAAGCGGCGCCTCGACCCTGTCGCGTCGCGCGCGCGCCGGCCAATGGGCAAGCGCCCCGCCCCGCCCCCTGTGCGGCGCCACCCAATGGGCGCGCGAGGCGGCGGGG
>VWZW01002585.1:512356-595124 GCA_013397115.1 Edolisoma coerulescens
GGAGGGAAATGTCTCGATAACGTAAAACGGTGGGGTGGAGAGGCTGGTAAGGGCCCGCTAGTGGGAGGGGAGTGGTGGGAGAGTCATGGCTCCCTAGTGAGGCAAGAGGGGAATCATCCCCGTAACACGGGGGGTCCCGGTAAGGGTTCTGTATCGGGTCACGGTGCTGGTCCCATTAACTGCTCCCCGGTAGGGAATCTCTGTGCTGAGGAATGAGGGGTTCTGGGGGGTGACTCAATGTTGACTGAGAGGTGTGGGGCCGCAGGCACGTGATGCTGCCCAAGGACATCGCCAAACTGGTGCCCAAGACCCACCTGCTGTCGGAGTCGGAGTGGCGGAACCTGGGGGTGCAGCAGAGCCAGGGCTGGGTCCACTACATGATCCACGAGCCAGGTGAGCCCCGCGGGGGAGCGGGTGGCGCCCACGGGGCCCGGCCTGACCCCCTCTCTTGCCCCGCAGAGCCCCACATCCTGCTCTTCCGACGGCCATTGCCCAAGAAGCCAGAAAAGTGAGTGGCCCCTGGTCTGCCGAAGCTCCCAGTCCTTCCACGTTGAGAAAGCACCTTCCTCCTCCTCCTCGGCATTCTTCGGGGGCTTCACCCTCTGACCCTCGATGCTGCCTGGGCGCCGTTTTGGCGACTCGGCCCTGGTTCCGGGGGCCCTTCCCGTTGCGAGGCCTCCAAAGCTTCAATAAAGTGATGTTTGGGAGCTGTCTGTCTGCAGTGCCGAGGGAAGGTGCGGTGGGGTGGAGGGCGGNCGCCCCGCAGCGGCCCCAGGCCCGCTCCTCCCGCTCCTCCCGGCACCGCCCGCTCCCGCCCGGGCCTCGCCACCTGCCCGTCCCTTACACAGCCACAGCACCCGCCCACCGCTATTCCAAACAAGCCTGCAGAGGAAATACGAAAAGAAACTTACCAAGTTTCAATAAAAAAACCCCAAACAACTGTCAATCACATTCTGGGTCTATGGAAGTATTCCTTTGAAGGCGAGTTCACGAATTCCACATGGATTCCACATCACACACATCAGTAACAACACAAATGATTTTTGCATAGTTTATTCTATAATTCTTCCTCTCCTTTCCAGAGTAGAGGACAAAATTTTCTCAACACTTATGGACTAACGGAATTCCCGAACACATATTAGTCATGTAATTAAATCAACTTCAAAAAGTAACAATGGAAATTAAACTAGCACTGATGAATTGCAGATGTCCTTCACTGTATTATCCTCTCAGGGTAAAAACCATATTCCTGTTCTTTCAATATGTGAGATAAGATGATGAATCAAGTAAAAATGTCTTCCATTTCATCATCAGCTTTTATTTCCATGTCACTTCTTCACCAGGCTTCAACTCCCTGTGTAAAAAGAAAAAACAAGAGGGAAGAGACTAAAATCAGTATCTTTCTTTTTAGAATAATTATTAAAAAAGGTAAGTATTTATTCAACAATACATTAATTTTGAGATTTATGTAAAAATTTAACTGTCCGTGCAATTGTTGTCAGTTCAAAACCTTTCAATATTTTGCTCTTTTCTTTCAAAAGCTTATGGATTGAGTCCTCTTAATTTCCATTCATTTAAATGGAAGCACAGAACAGCTGACTTCTAAGGACTTAACAGACTTTTAATTGGATCCAAAATGAAAAATTCTAGTTCTTTTAAATATAATAATTCATTACTTTAGTGGAAAGAGAGGTGTGAAAGCAGAAGGGATTTTTGCAATATGCTGACATAGCAGCCCAATGTCACTAACAAATGCATTAAGAAAAGTGCTAATGTACCATTGAGGTGGATTACGTCAAAAGCTTTCTTTCTTACTCAAAACTATTTAGATGAGGCCAGAGTAGGAAAAAAATATCCACTGGCAAACTGATAATAACACTCCTACTATCAGTCTATGCAACATGATTTTTTCCCTCTTCTTTTATTAACCTGATGATCTAATACCGAATTAGGACTGACATTGATGAGTCAATGCCTGAAGTCCTCTGATGTAAATTCTCCCTGAGAAGTCACAGCCAGAAAACCCAAACTGATCAGTGCATATAATCACACAATTCAGTGAAGATATAGCTGTTGCCAGCATGCATTTTAATTTTCAAGAACTCGGTTATTATTTTTAAGTAACACACATATATAAAAAGCATTTGGTTAAAAAGTGCTGTGATAATTTTAAATTTAAGAGAGAAAATTAAAACTCAAGCACCATGTTTGAGTTTTAGAACTGCTGAAGTTTTAGAGAGTCAAAATAACCGTTTCCACATTTCATGACCAAGAACTTGACAGCAGTTAATGATCCTTTCTTTCATGAAGGTAGCTCCTAAAGGCTCCATTTTCAGAGGGTATTACTGACCTCAAACACTTCATGAATGCTTGACATTTTTAGGGCTTTCTTCCCTTTTTTGGTTATACTTATAACTTTTTTGTGAAAAAGAACCAAGAAGCGCTTTGAAAAATAACTATATATGTACATAAGAGGCATCATAAAGACCTTTTATATAATAAGCTCTTGTTTCTGAAGGCAGACAATTTTTCATCGTTCCATCTGTCCAAATAACATCCAATCACAAATCCTAAGGGAACAAGGATGTGAACCCAGTGGTCACGCACAGCTTGGGCGAAATTCACCATGACTGCTAGAAAGAAAAGCGTAACAGGTAAGAGTTACTAATAAATCTGCACTTGGAAACTTATGCTCAGCACCTTTACTCTCACTTACTAGGATTCTACAATGACACAGTACACATGAAGGCCATCAAACACTTCCTAGGAGATGCATACTGTTCTCAAACCCATACCTGGGTTTCTTAGAAATAATCCTGACTAACTCTTGACCCTGGGAAAAAGTCTTTCATCCTAAAAACAGGAGAGAAATAGAACATCTCTTTAATTTACCCGTTAAAGCAACTCTACATAAGTTTGCTGTTCTGTAAAACACTAAGAACACTTCTATAACCTAAACTCCTGAAGATGGACATTTTATTACCTGTGTCAAGTGTCAGAGACAAGTTGTATGTTTAGTGCGGAGCTGACAGATAAGAAACGACATTTCTAAAATAAGGAAGAACGTTTCTAAAATCACAGAATGACAGAATCGTTAGGGTTGGAATGGACTTCTGGAGGTCATCCAGTCCAACCTCTCTGCCCCAGGTGGGGTTTGAATGTCTCCAGAGAAGGAGACTCCACGACCTCCCCGGGCAGCCTGTTCCAAAGCTCTGCCACCCTCAATTTATAGAAATTCTTCCTCGTGTTGAGTCGGAACTTCTTGTGTTTAGTATACGGCCACTGCTCCTTGTCCTGCCGCTGGGCACCACTGAAAAGAGTCTGGCACCATCCTCTTGGCACTCGCCTTTGAGATATTTACATGCATTAATGAGATCCCCTCTCACTCTTCTCTTCTCCAGACTAAAGAGGCCCAGCAAATATTTCCAACCCAACCAAAGCCTTCCAAATCAGGGCATTACACGCGATACCAAGGAGGTCTGTCACACATTGCCGCGGGCTCGGAGCCCCGAGCCGGGTCCCGAGGGCGGACACCACCGCCGTGGCCGCTGTGGGCGGCCACGCACCCAGCCCCTGCGGGAGCGGCGAGAGGCGCTGCCACACACCCCCGCGCCGGGCCCGGGCGCTGACCCGCGACACGGCCCCGCCACCTCCCGGCTCAGCCGCCTCCGGCCTGCCCGGGACCCCGACCACCCCTCCACGGGCAATAGTGCCAGAAAGCCCCAGGCTGAGGGGCGCTTCCGCCCGCCGCCGTGTCCCGGTCGGAGGGGTAGGGGAGAGGGCGAGGCGCTCCCAGGGACGTCTGAGAGCGGTTCCGCCCTCCACGCCGCTCCCGCCCCGCACGCGACCCCGCCATTACCGCCACTCACGCCGCCGCCGGGACCTGCAGCGGCCGCGCCAAGGGCACCGGGAACGGGCGGGCCGGGAGAGACCACGGGCTGCGCAAGGGCGGGGGAGGAGGGCCCTCCCCACGGCGCGCTCGCAGTGGTGCCGCCCGCTACCCTTCCGCCGGCTGCCCCTCCTCTCCGCTTCCCGCAAAATGGCAGCGAGCGCGGCGCGGGTAGGGGGTGGTTGAGGGTGGCAGGTATCTGCTCTTCCACGTCATCCCGCTCTTCCCCACTGTTCTCCTCGTCTTGGACCGGAGTGGGCGCAGGGCTCGCCCCCGTGACGCCGTCCCCGCCTGGCGAGACCCATCCCGTCAGGCCAGGCCCGGGCGCCGGGACCCGGTGGGGCGCTGGAGCCCCGGAGACCCCGGCCGGAGCCCTCGGCCCGCCCCGCGCTCTGTCCCTGGTCGGGCAGGCCCTGGGTTTGAGGGGTCGCGGCCCTGGATGTGCCATCTATGGGTGTTCCCCTCCAGCTCCGTGGAGCTCCTGTTAACTGCGCTGCTCCTAGGAATCCTTTTTTTTTGTTAATGTATATTGTAAAAAACAACCCCACCACTTTCTAATAACAGAAGACCTCCAACGGTCGAATGTTAATATCTGAGACTTAATTGGTGTCCAGCAGCTATATTGAACAGTACTAACACCGTTGACGTGCATATTTTCAGGAATATGTAATGCTAGATCTAAGTAAATGGACTTTTTCTTTGTGTTAGTCAATGAAACATTTTGTCCTCCATTCAGATTAGTTCTTTTGGAGAGTAAACACTTGGAGAGGAAAATGACATCCATTATCAAGTTGACTACGCTCTCGGGGGTGCAGGAGGAATCTGCCCTTTGCTATCTGTTGCAAGTAGATGAGTTTCGTTTTCTTTTGGACTGTGGCTGGGATGAAAACTTTTCTATGGATATTATTGATTCTCTGAGGAAGTAAGTAGTTCAATTCAT
The DNA here is from genome assembly GCA_013397115.1 of Edolisoma coerulescens. NCBI lineage: Eukaryota > Metazoa > Chordata > Aves > Passeriformes > Campephagidae > Edolisoma > Edolisoma coerulescens. The sequence goes on from VWZW01002585.1 coordinate 517,186, forward strand.
ACACCTTTTTTTTAAAATAGGTCTTGGCCTGTCTTGAAAGTTTTCAAAATTCCATGTAGTGGTATAATGTATGGTGTTGCTAAATCTAAAATTGTTCTTTTGTTTTGTTCTGTTTTGGGTATGTTTTACCTGAAGGGAATCACACTGCTGAAACATTTCCCGCAAAAACTTGGGGTTTTTTCTTGTCAGTCCAGTGAGTTGTGTCTCTTAACTATAATTCTCAAATTGTTCCGTGTTTGTTTTGGCTTGGATGGTTTGTTTGGTTTTTATTGTCCTAAATGTGACACGGTTTATGGGAGACTGACCTTGGCTTTCAACTAATTTAGAACAGGTAACTAAATTTTAAATGGGAGAGGAAGCGTTAACATATGTAGGCTGAATACAAAGTGGTTCAACTCTTGCCTCCTGTTTCGAGCTGAATAGACTGTCAGGAAAACGTCTTCTGTCAGTACCCCAGCCCTGCAAAGGAAAAAAACCCCACAAACCAAAATCTATCTAGACGTCAATATTGAACTTCTGCAGGTGTACAGCAAGGAGCTGTGCTGATTGCCAAGTTAGGACTGCAACATGGAAATTCGGGAAAGAAACTAAGCTTTTTGATACTGGTTTTATAGCACTGACACCCTTGCAGTGTTTGGAATCTTTTAACTGAGGATTGTTAGGTAGTAAGGATAATTGATAAAATTTTTCAAGTGTCTTAACTGAGAAGCAATTAGATAAAATTCCCTTTTTCATAACAGCCATCGGGAAGATGTGCGTGCCCCGCTTACTATGCAAGGAAACAAAAGCTGTCAGACTAACTTATATTTTCATTGGTGAAATACATGTGTTTTATGCCCTCAAGTTTTTCAATTATGATACATAAAAAGGTTTTAGTCTGAGTTCTAATTTTATGCAACACTTTGCAAGAAAAAAAATTGTTTTTAAAGTAATAAAATCCCCCAAACAGATGTTCTGTTTTTCTTAAACAATATGTTTGAGCTTTTCTATATTTAAAGAAATATATTTTGATTTGATCTTTATCAGTTTGAGGATTATTGTGTCTTTGGTCCTGTTACTTGGTTCTTTCTCATCAGAAGAAAAGTTGCAGTCTGTTTTTACATGTATAAACAATTTGTAGCACATATGTACTGATAGTAGTTTACGTCCCTCAGTTACTTTCTGGTGTCCACATACATACTAAGGTCTTTTTCATCAGGAGTTTGATGTGAAACTTATGTCTTCCAGATTTTAAAGTCAGGCTTTCTGAAACCACTTGTGGTTTTAAGTACTTGAACATTAGGAAACACCTGTAACTTTTAATTATGACTTTTAAAACTGTCCCGAACCTTGAAAGGTTAAGTTTCATTGTTTGGCAGTTCGACTGTGTATGTTTTCTCAAAATAGCCCTTACAGGAGATATACAAAACCATACAGAACTCCTTTCAATGGCTTTTGTTTGCCCTCTTTTTATAGGCATGTACACCAGGTTGATGCTGTTCTTCTTTCCCACCCTGACCCTCTACACCTTGGTGCACTTCCATATGCAGTTGGAAAAATGGGGTTGAATTGTGCCATTTATGCAACTATTCCTGTATATAAAATGGGACAGATGTTTATGTATGATCTTTACCAGGTACGTTTGAGTTGATACTTTCATACACAACACCTTTGATATGGTGGAGTGTTTGAATGCTCTGTACCTCTTTGTTTGTTGTAGTCCCGTCATAATACTGAAGATTTCACACTCTTTACATTGGATGATGTAGATGCGGCCTTTGATAAGATACAACAGCTGAAGTTTTCTCAGATTGTGAACTTGAAAGGTAAAGTTGTCACCAAAGCCTCAAGAATTACTTTTAGTGAAAGGCAACAGAGTAGTTAAGAGTTACAGTAACTTTTTTAAAGGGAGTGAGTTCTGAAATATTGTGTGTTTTGCAGTGCTGAATTCATTAGGCTCATGTCAGTCTGTATCAATTGCCTCAGCAACTGCATCTAGAAATGGATAGAATATTCACTTAATGCGGAGGAGGTAATGCCAAAGAATGTTTAGATGCTTGTTTCTCTTTTGTGTTTTTGTAACTTTTCTTGGCATTTACTCATGCCTATTAAAAGCATTTACTTACGTCTAGTGGTAGATACCTCAGAACTGTTCATAAGCAGTAACACAAGGGAAAACTTTCTAGAGCAGGTTGCAGAGATGAAGTTACAGCATGTAATGGGGATTTAATGGGGAGATCTTCACCGACTCAGATCATGCTCAGTGTAGCTTATTGCTGGGACCTGTGGCAACCAGACCGTCAGCAGCCTTCCGCTTGTGTTAAATGTAAAGATCAGAACGAAATAAAAACTCTCTTCTTGAACAGAGACACATGCAAGCTGACTACCAGCGGTTTGCCTCTGAAGTATTTCACAGGTTCATGAATAGTGCTGCCAAAATACTTACCTTCTTATTTGGAAAATAGAAATAGCATGTTATGTTTGAAAGACTGTAGGCCCCTTTTTGAGATAGTTGTAGCAAGGTTATGTTTGTGCTGGCAATTTTTACATCTAAAGAGTAATTTTAGTGTACAACTTCTTTAAAACAACCAACATCTTTTATATTTAATGGAGGTAGTTTGAAAAGACTTGATGGAGGCATTTAAGAAGATAATGTATGTTTAATTATTAATTATTACTGTGCACTTCATGCAGCAGTCAGTGAGTAATGGTCGTGAGTGGTCTCATTTTAATCTGACAAAGATACAGGCTGGTATCAAAGACAGGGAGCAGCAGTGCATTTAAAAAATGCATCAGGTGCTGAAAAGTTCTGTCATCCTTTACTGCAGCACATGAACACCCTTCCTGCTGTGGTTTGACTTGTGTGTTTGTTATTCTGGAAAGCTTCCAGATTGTGTAATTTATAGAAGTTTTTCTAAGTACCTCAAAAGTGAATGATATGGTAAACATTTAGAGTTGCCCCAGAGAGGGTCCTGGCTTTCATCAGTGTGTTTGCTTTCTTGTGATATGTTTTTTATATAATTTACTGTTGTTTATGTCTATAGTTACAGCAGCTCTGCAGTGTCTCTGAGTATCAGTGGGAGGTGGTGGGAAGAAGTGATTTTTGCTTTAGTTTCTTTATTCTGGAGGGAATATAAAAGTGAATTGCAAAATGTTTTGATGTTACTGGTTAGATGGGAAGGACAGATATTACTGCTTTTTCATACTTCATTGGCCTTTTTTTCTCAATAGTAATTTAGGCATTCAGTTGTTTAAAGTTACTATCTCTTGTTCAGAGTAATGGATTTTAATATGTGTAATCTACCTAAAATACTGAAAAACCTTTGTAGGCAAAGGACATGGTTTGTCAATCACGCCGTTGCCAGCTGGTCACATGATAGGAGGCACAATTTGGAAGATTGTCAAGGATGGGGAGGAAGAAATTGTTTATGCCGTTGATTTCAACCACAAGAGGGAGATGTAAGTTCAACATAGCAATGTATAGTTCTTAGGTGTGTTAGATGTGTATCATTTAGTGGGTGATAAAGAGGTGTGGAAGCAGAAGTGCATTTCCAGTTCTAATAAGACCGCTAATTTCATTTGCATCTAGATTAATCAGTTTGAAGCAAGCATTAGCTCTGTGTTTCTTTATTCCATTCATTTTTATTTATTTGTAAATTTGAAGCAGGAAACATTCAGCAGCTGAGTAGTTTGATTTCTGTACATGCAAATATCTGGAAGCTAGCTGTCTTACTTTTTCTCTTAAAATAGAAATGCAAAAAAGTGAGATTTTGCCTTTTTTCCACAGCCATCTGAATGGATGTTCCTTGGAAATGTTGAGCAGGCCCTCATTGCTTATTACAGATTCATTTAATGCTACTTATGTACAACCCAGGAGAAAGCAAAGGGATGAACAGCTGCTGAGTATGTATTGTTTGGGCTTCAAAAATATCAGTAATGTAGTTTATTAGCCACTATAAACGATTTTTCTCTGAGAAATTCATCAGCATTTAAACTTAAGAACCGTTATTAAAATACAACAAGTTTTGAATTACTCTTTTCTGATGATACTGATCCTGTGAGTTAAATGTTTCCCTAACAACAGTGAACCGTATTTGAAAACAGTGTATTTTACCCAGTATCCATAAATCTCTTCAGGGATTTTTAAATTGCCTTCCTCAGCACTTTATTTTTTAAAACTCCATTTTACTTTTGTTTTTAATTAAAAAAAGACAAAAGAAGTACCAAGGCAGAGAGATCTTCAGAGCTACTGAGGAAACTCCAGCTCCCTTTAATTTTGGTGGAAGCGTGGATTTGGATCTCCTTTGAAGTTTCATTTGTTTCTGTGTTCAGTATGCTTTTGAATATGATTGCTAGCGTGATGTAACAAACAAAAAACCCCCAAGCTACACCACAAACCTAACTTTGGTTCGAAGTATAAGTAGGTTTTTGTTTTGTTTTTAATTCTTCTTAGCTAATGTTTTGGAGACATTACGAGGTGATGGAAATGTATTAATAGCAGTGGATACAGCAGGCAGAGTTCTGGAACTTGCTCAGCTTCTTGATCAGATCTGGAGAACGAAAGATGCAGGATTAGGAGTCTACTCTCTCGCACTTTTGAATAACGTCAGCTACAATGTAGTGGAGTTCTCTAAATCACAGGTTTGTTTTGATTTTAAAATCCAGTTATGAAGAGTAATGGAACATTTATGCAAAAGCGTTTATTTTTAATGGTAAAAAATGGCAAAATACTAGGGGAGTGTCCTTATTCTGTAGTGCATGTTTGTGTCTCAGCTCTTTTGATCAAGTAACACAGGGTCCAGTTGTGACAGTGGGCATGTTTCTTGACACTGATTTCTGTTTTTATGATAAGACTTGTTAGCATAGTTTATAGTTGTTAAAAAAGAGAACTTAAAGTACTTGTTTTGGTGTTGGTTATGCTCAACATTATTTCTACACCTGCTGAGAAATACTGAAGTAATCATGGGCATATTGCATCCTGTACTTCCTATCAGGCTTGTACTGTTGAAGAACTTGTATTCATATCGATAACTTTCTCTAATGCATGTTTTAGGTTGAATGGATGAGTGACAAGTTGATGAGGTGCTTTGAAGACAAGAGAAACAACCCTTTTCAGTTCCGCCATCTCTCCTTATGTCACAGTCTGTCTGATCTGGCTCGAGTGCCTAGTCCAAAAGTTGTTCTTGCCAGTCAGCCTGACTTGGAGTGTGGGTTTTCTAGAGATCTTTTCATTCAGTGGTGCCAGGATTCCAAAAACTCTATAATTTTAACTTACCGCACTACACCTGGAACATTAGCACGATTCCTGATTGATAATCCTTCTGAAAAAGTTATAGATATTGAGGTAAGAGTTGTCTCTATAGCTCCAGGTTTTTATTGTGGGCCATCTGGGGTCATATGGGCAAAACTGAACATAGTTTCCTTTTTTGATCTTCTGAAAATTCTTCTAGTGGTGGAGAGAAACCTGAAATCAGTGTATGGCATATTTATTAAATTGTGGAGAAATTTACGTAAAAATAGGTCTCCTAGTGAGAACTGCAAAACGCTTTTTCATGGTGTGGCAAAATTAATTCTCCATAGACCTGAGCATGAAGTTCCTTTTAAATATTTGTTTTTAGATACCACTTACCTTTGTGTTTTTGTTATAATAGAAAAAAGTCTGTTTGCAGTTGACGTGCAGATCACCACATATGATGAGTTGAAAATACTGAAAAGTACTACGGGTTTGGGTGAGGGAAGAATCAAGTCAAATTAGTATAATATATGCCACCAGGATTAGAAAGATAAGCAAATGCTGGAAATCAGGAGATGATAAATTGCTATTCATGCTTTCAAATTGTTGTCAATAATCTGTACACCTGTGTTTACTTCTTTCTGGCACACATTTTTAATTTATGGAAGTCTCCTGTGATTGCAGTGATTATTTCAATACTGATGATGCAGCTTTATTTTAGTTTTAGGTTGGATTGAAAGCATTGAATTACAGTATTAGATTTTTACTGGAATTCAGTTTATTCAACGTGACTTGTACTCAGAAAACAAGAAACAAAATCTACCATTGTTTTGCCAGCTAGTATGACTTTTCTAGGTTCTTCTGGGTTGATGTTAATGATAGAAAAACTAAAAAACACTGCTCATCTAAGAGTCTTTGCCTTCACTTATTGGAGAGATATTTCCTGAAGACATTTTCAGAAATTTTTGGAAAGCCTAATTGATTTTAATAGTTTAGAAATGCTTTGCTTTTAAAGTAGACTATACTAATTGACACGGTCATGATGTTGCCATGCCAAGGTGCCACATGTTTACCATAGTCTTGTCTTGTATGTGGCATACAATTTATACTTGCCCTTGATACCTAAGTACAAATATTCTTGTCAGCAGCATGTAGGAGAAGTATTTAAGTTGTGTCAGCTGCTCACAACAACAACATTAATTCTATCTGCAGTTGAGAAAACGCGTCAAGTTGGAAGGAAAAGAACTTGAAGAATACCTAGAAAAGGAGAAACTAAAAAAAGAAGCAGCTAAGAAGTTAGAGCAGTCTAAAGAGTAAGTATGTTTGCTCGTTCTGCTGTTACCATCAGAGTTGAGATTATTCTGCTCCTTCAACTCTTTACAGGGATAAATGAAAACTACAGTTTCAGTAGACTTGTCTGAGAGCACTGAGGAATCAGGAGTGGTTGTCTTTAATCTGTTGTTCTGATAGACCCAGTTTCATCTGCCATTTGACTGTGAGCTCCTTCTCAGATACATAAACTGCCCTTGGCCTTGGTTAGTGTTATGTCAGCTGTTATTTTCAGGTCAGTGTGTTTATATAATATGAAACTTGAAGAAAAAAGGAAGTGCTAGGTTTTTTTGGAATGTCATTTCAGGGCAGATATCGATTCCAGTGATGAGAGTGATGCTGAAGAGGATATTGATCAGCCAACTTTACATAAGACCAAACATGATTTGATGATGAAAGGTGAAGGTAGCCGGAAAGGAAGCTTCTTCAAACAGGCAAAAAAATCTTACCCAATGTTTCCAGCTCCTGAAGAAAGAATTAAATGGGATGAGTATGGTGAAATTATCAAGTATGTGGTGGTAATGTATACTAACGTAGTATCTTTGAAATAATCAAAAACTAGAAGGAATTAAAATCACCATTTTGTCTCTTTTGCAGCATTGTTATATGCTCTTCAAACTGCTAAGTCTTACAGGAAGCTTATGATAGAATTGAAGCTGCAGAGTGCTGATCCTTGACCTGTGGTCACACCTCTTAGGATGTCTTTTCAGGCTTTTTTTTTTAATCGTATGAGATAGGAGATTTAAAATTCTTTTAACCTGACTTTTTTCTGCTTTAAGTTACACTTAGTGTTAAATTTGTGAGGTGAAAAAACACTGTTCATCCTAACAAAATCTAGTGATATTTGTCATCTTTGCATAAGGAATACTTGCTAGAAATCCTTGATTGCTAGTATTTCCTAAGTTATTCGAGTTCTTTTTTAAGATAGGAAGGTCATATTTTCCAAATCAGCTCTGTTTAAGTATGAAAATACTGAAGGCAGATGTAGTAAAATTGTTGGCAGTAACAGTTACAAAAAAATCTTAGTAGTAATAGTCAGCACCGTTGGTTTTTATATTAGGTAGTGCTTTGGTTTTACTCTAAAAAGCAAAATGCCTTTCATTCTTTAGACCTGAGGATTTTCTAGTTCCAGAACTTCAAGCAACAGAAGAAGAAAAAAGCAAATTAGAGTCTGGTTTGACAAATGGAGAGGAGCCTATGGACCAGGATTTATCAGATGTTCCTACCAAATGTATTTCTGCAACAGAATCCATGGAAATTAAGTGAGTGACTTTGTTCTTGTCAGTTCTGCTAGAACAGTGGCATAGGTACAGTGCAAATTGGGTAAAAGGCTAGCTTAGATTGGGAAAGGACTTGATTTTTGTTTATTTTTTTCCCCAAGCTAAGCTATATTTTACTGGTCTTTCTGGGAGCACACAACAGTCTTATGGTTCCCCACTCTTTTAAGAAATTTGGTTTGTTCCCTGTCTTATGGAGACAACTGGAAGAAGTAGAAGAAATGATACAATAGTATGTTAGCATAGATACTTAAATATGTTTTGTTAAAAGGATAACATATTCAAATATGCTTATTTCATGGATAGCTTATTTTTTTGATAGTTATGTAAGTGAATTTTGTGAATGTATAGTGTTAAATACACACATGCTAATATTTGACAACTGTGTTTTACAGATCCACTATATACCTTGTACTGACAGCTTTTGTGGATGTAGAATAATTAAAAAATATCTTAATGAAGTATTTTGGAGCACTAAGAGGTTTAATCTTTTAAACTAAAACATATTATTCTTGGATTTTTAATTCAAACTAGAGCCAGAGTTACATACATTGACTATGAAGGACGTTCCGATGGGGACTCAATTAAAAAAATTATTAACCAGATGAAACCAAGACAACTGGTCATTGTCCATGGACCACCTGAGGCCAGTCAGGACCTTGCAGAATGTTGCAGAGCTTTTGGTGGAAAAGATATTAAAGTTTACATGCCCAAACTTCATGAAACTGTAGATGCTACAAGTGAAACTCATATTTACCAGGTAAGGTATTTTTGGAATTTTTTAGTTGTGTAACTACTGTGGACTGGAGTAGAGCTGTGTGGGCAGAATGTAATTTGCCCTCTGCTCATTGGGACAAGAGAGGTGGTACTACCTGTACTACCTATGTGTACAATTAGATTTGTGTGTTCAAGGCATTAGTAGGGTTTTTCTGTCTTCTAGATTAGCGTTCTCCTGATGCTTATTATTCATAAGTGTTTGAAAGCTTGAATGTGAGATCAGTGTGTTTTTACTTGTAGTGCAGAAGGCAATGTTCATGTCCACGGGGACATCAGTTTGCTTTGTTGAAGTATTTATAAATTTATAATGCCTATATTTAGAATAGCATTGTATACTAGCTGCAATTCAGGATTCTCTTTGGACTCTGAAATGGAGCCTTAAAGAGCTAGAATAAAAATATTTTTCATGCTTAAATAATACCAAAGATTGAACATGTAAAGTTAGGAGCAAGTTAATGATAAAAACAAATAAGACACCCATACCTCCCAAAAACTTAATGTGATGATTCTTGGAAAGTGAGGTTATGATGATGTATTGCTCTGTGTTAGACATGAAAATTAAATGCAATATATTAAATTCTAAATAAGAAAGCTGGAATAACTTGTGTGAATTATGTGAAAATTGTGTATGGTCCCAATTAAATTTTTGAAGTTGTTTAGAGGGAAGTCTCTCACAAGCAGTTTTGCAGTAGTCGTTTATTCCTTTGTTCTTTTAAAGTTAGTAGAAAAACATTGGTAGAATTGTTGAAAGAGGTACTTCTGTTTCTTTCTGGAGAAAAATCTGTTACCCTCTAGGAAGTAGAAAGTTCCAGTTATTAAAAATCATCTAGTTATGACAGCCTTAAAACAGCGTGTTTTCTGCATTTGGTTTGTTAGTTGTTGGGGTTTTTTTTTGTTTTTTAAAGCTATAAGAGTTGCTAGTGTGTAAGAAATGACCCAGGAGAAGTGCAGTGGCAATGTTGAATTCGAAAACAATAGATGTGAGTGCAGCGTCAGTGTCATGGTGTTGTTTGAGTGGGCTATGCTGTAGATGGGTGGGTTGTTGGTGGTTGTGTCTTTCACACAGTTGCAGCCTTGATTGCACTGTGGGAATCATGGACCTTCTAATGTGCCTAACAATCTCTAAGAGTAGAGCTTTATGTAAAGGATTTAAGTCCTAGAGTTCATCAGAGAAATCAGGGTAAGGGCACTTAAAAGTCTCGTATTTAAAACATCTTTTCTTACAATAAAATATGAATTGTAATTTTTTTTTGAGGGTTGAAATTTGGAACTATTCATCAATAACCTAAATGTATCTGTAGAAACTTTCTCTGAATTTGCTGAGACCAACTGAGAGACAACTTGGCTGGGAAAAAGGTTCCTGGTTTTTAAAAGGAAATTATTGCTTTTGCTGTAAATTTAACTCAGGTTTGCAGTTCTATAGGTTCTTTTTTTTGTTTTAGCCAAGATGAGAAAGGTGTTGATCTCTGCTGCTTTTTAAGTTAAGTAGTGATATGAGTGTTACACATACTAAATTTTGAAGTTATCTTGCCTCAGTGATATCAGTTCCCTCCTTTCTCTCCACAAGAGTGCATGAATTAAACCCATTGGAGAGACAGTGAAGAGAAACTTGCTAATCTTTAAATCTTGAAGTAAGAACTCTGTAATTTCCATGAAACTAATAGTACTTTTATTTTTGTGCAACCCAGGTCAGGTTGAAAGATTCTCTTGTCAGCTCTCTTCAGTTCTGTAAAGCCAAAGATGCCGAGTTGGCTTGGATAGATGGTGTTCTGGACATGAGGGTTTCAAAAGTTGATACTGGAGTTATTCTGGAAGAGGGAGAGTTGAGGGAAGATGAAGACTTAGAGATGCAAGTGGATGTGCCTTCTTCAGACTCGAGTGTGATTGCACAACAGAAGGCCATGAAAAGCCTCTTTGGTGATGATGACAAGGAGATGTGTGAGGAGAGCGAGATCATTCCTACTTTGGAACCTCTGCCACCTCATGAGGTACAGAAATTATGCTGGTCTGGATTTCTTTTATGAAGACCTCTGTATTCATTTGTCTTTTTCTAGTGCTTAGAGGTTGATACTGTGATCTTACTCAAATGAAAGCCTAACTGAAACTGGGTTTTCGTGTTTGGGTTTCTCTTTGTTAAACCCGGTGCTGTTCTTTGTTCAGCTTTTATGCTTTTCAGTGAGGATGATCTTTTGCATCCATTAACAGTCCCGAGCATACAATATCATATATTTATGAAGATAAGATTTTAATTAGTGTGTCATATCTGTAATTAGTACTTGCAGATAGAGAAATGAGTTGGTGTTAGTCACTTCTGGATTTTATTATGTTTTGTTAATGCTATGGAAAATGCTTCATATGCTTGAAGTACAAATCTTTGACATTCATACATCTGCTTCAATAGTAGTGATTTGAGAGTTCATTACATGTATCTTTTCTGTAAATTTACCCTTACTCTTAAAATACTCGGCATTTTAGGAGATATTACTTTATCTTTTTGTTGAATGATTCCAGTACCTTTTAATCCTAGAGCTGCTTTTTAAGATTCTCTGTTTCACAGTCCTAAATGAAGTCTGTTCTGGGAGCTAGAGAACTATGGAGACAACTCTAAAGTCTGTTCAGATTCATGACAACCATCATAGCACTCTGTACTGATCAGCAGTACAGCTCACTGCAGCTCGATCCCTGACATAGCATGGCTTGGAAGAGGGATCTTCATTGTCAGCTTTCCATTTGTCTTCAATATGTGAGCAAAAAAAAAACTTTTGCTTTTCCTAATGGCTAACTTCTAAGGCCTTTTAATCCTGAAGATGTATTGCTCCAGGTGAACAGAAATAGAGCCAATCTTCTAATTTAGAGTCCTTTAGTTGAGGCTGCACTGCTGGCTATGCAATAATGAGATCTTTGGAAAAATGTAAGGTGTTAAATAGAAGTAGTAAAATTGTGTGTGTTATTTTGAAGGTTCTTGGACATCAGTCTGTGTTTATGAATGAGCCAAGACTATCTGACTTCAAGCAGGTTCTCTTGCGAGAAGGTATACAAGCTGAATTTGTAGGAGGAGTGCTTGTGTGCAACAACCTGGTGGCTGTCCGCAGGGTAGGTCTTCTGTGTCTTAATCTCTGTGGCAAATAATGTTATAATACATATTATTTTAGTAATAAATTAAAATATTATTTTAATAATAAGTTCCTTATTAGTGTAAAGATAATAAATTGAAACCTGTCTTTTTTTTCAGACTGAAACAGGGCGCATTGGATTGGAAGGCTGCCTCTGCCAGGACTTCTATAGGATAAGAGACCTTTTATATGAGCAATACGCTATTGTCTAAGGAAAGTGCTGCAAAGGTGTTTTCACTTGAACTTTTACAGACAACGGATGTTTCTCCCAGTTCTGACTTTTTGTAGTTTTCTAATTTATACAGGGAAATCTAATTCATAAAGAAAAATTAGCTGCCATGAACATGTAAGTAACTGCTATTGTTCATAAATCTATTGGTACATTCCATGTAGTTGACTCTTAAACTGTTACAACATGGCATCTCCCACATAACACATTTTAAATGAATCTGTGAACACTTCTCAGGAAAGGTTCAATTTGTGAGGGCATGTTTTGGTTTCACAGATTTCCTGCCAAAGAGTACGAAACATGTAAAAGTCATTTTTTTGTTCTAAAATAAGATGGGATAAAGAACTTTGGTTTCTTTGGTTTTGTTCGTCTTGGTTTCTGTGTGGTTGTTTTTGGTTTCGGTTGTTTGGGGTTTTTTTTAGTAAGTTTGATTTGGGGAACGGTCTCAAATATTCTCCTCTTTTGTTTTTAAATTGAGGTTAGTTGAAGTACATTATTAAGAGCACACTTAAAGCTGGACTACCTAAAGTTTCCCCAGTGTTAATCTGCCTGCATCTTAATGCTGTATCTGTTCCATCTTACTGATTTGTTCTGAAACAGCATTTAATATTGTATATGAAAGTATTCATCTGCAGGATAAAAAAATTACTTGGGCAATTACTCTAAGAAGATTGGATGATATTTTCAGGCAGTTTAAAATGCAGTAATTGTGCTTCAGAGCAACTTCTGCATGAACTTACAGAATTTGTAACTCCTAGCTCTTGTAAAATTATGGCAATTGTAAAACCTTTTCCAAGTTGTGATTTTAATACTTTTCAAAGTCTAAAGCCTTTATCCATACACTGCTGTTTGTTCAGAGTCCCATGACCCAAGTTCAGGACGATCTTTTCTCTTGAAATCTGAGTTCATGTGATGTATGTAATGATTTTGTGCCATGTTCTGTTCTAGTTGACAGTGAGACTTATTGTAGCTGCTGATGCTAGGAATTGACCTTACTTTTTAGGTGAGGATAAGCACAGTTTTGAGTTCATTAATTTCTCAGAAATTAACTTATGAAAACAAATGGCCTCTTGAGTTTATTTAATCCTTTTCTTCCCTGTCCACGTGTGAAACACCAGCTTTGGCAGTGGAGGGTTGTTGGCTTTTTTACATAAAACAGCAATGTAATATATGCTCTTTGTGTGTATGCTTAAATAAAACCTTTTGAAAAAGTGGCAAAAAATAGCCCTGTGGGCTATCAATGGAAAGTTAATTTACTTTGCAATTCATTTTCAACAAAAATTTTCTATCTAATCTACAGACTATTCTGTTTAAAATAGTAACTTAAAAATGCAGACTGTGTTAAACATCTGGTAGAACTATATACTAGAAATGTAAAAATCTTGAAAATGTAATGCTGAGTGAGAATGTGTTTTCTTACACAAAGAAAATCTAAGGATAACTAGATGCTCAGTGTTCTGGGGTTTTTTCTTAACAGTCTAGAAGAAAGTGTATTTCCCTTATATTGGCAACCAGAACTTCATAGAAATGCTCTGGTTTTGTAGCAAAGCTATGTTAATCTATATGATGCTGAACACTTGTTGCTGAATACTGTTGTATTACTATTGTTGCTGATACTAGTGAACTTTTATAAAGTGAGTTACTTTGTACATAATCATGTTGGCCTTGGGACTTTTACCTTGAGGGCTTAGGATGGGATTACATACACCTGCATGGAATATACTAATAAAGAAAGAACCCCTTAGGAAGTCAAAAATAGTGCTGTTTTTAAGAAAAAGATAAAGACAACACAGTGTGATCATAAACCTTTCTATCAGTTTTGTTTGTTTTTCTAACCTCCTGATACAAATCCAGCTAAGATCAACAAAATTTTAGTGTTACCAGTCACTAAATTCTAGTGTGTGCTGACAGAGAAGCCCAAATTAGTGCCATCACTGAGGAAAAGGCTCAAGTATAAGCAAAACAACTAACTTCTTTTTTTAGTCTATTCAGCATAAGGGTGGATGAAGTGTGAAATCAGACCTAGAAAGCTGACATGTAAGGTGACAGTAGTCAGCTGAGTGCTGGGACTGGAGTTCTGGACATCTGTAGAAAATGCATCACAGGCTGTACTGGTGCTGTGGGGCAGGTGTGCTCCTCAGCCGTGCACTGAGTACTTGTAAGCAGTGTGCAACTGAAGCCAATGCCTGTTAATTTTGGGTATTCTGCTGTCAGTTCCCTGATACATTCTTAACTACAATTTGCTTTAGACAGTAATTGAACTTCTCTGTATCATTTTCAGAGTTACTAGTCAGGTTCTTGTTTGTATTTGAACTAAAAGATTAATTTCCCCTTACCTTCACAAAATGTCAGTGCTGCCATGATCCGTAAGTTGTGTTTTATGACTTCTACGTTTTCTTCATTAGCAGTAAAAATGTGACAAGGAGTACCATTTCTGATTCGCTAATCTGTTGCTCTTGAGGGTAAGAACATTAACTTCAAACCTAGTTCTGGTGTTCACCAGTTAAAAATACTTCCTTCCAAGGCTCCTGGATAGTTCAGATTCCTCAGATAAGAAGAGCCAAGGGTATGTGGAGACACAGGAAAGGTGGAAACTTGCCTTCTTCCATACCCAAAGTCTGTAGTACTTGTGGGTAAATCCTAGATTTTGTAGTCTCTTCTTCCTGTACCTATGCAGTAGAATGCGAAGACATGTTTTAAAAGATTAAGGGAATGCAGAAGCAGAGCTCTAATGATAGAAAAATAATTCTAGCATTAATTATTATGCTGTTCCTATTATCAAAACATAGCTTAACTCATAACCCTGAGTTCAATAACATTGTGACAATTTCATTTTCAATCATTTTACTTTGACAATATGAAGTGAAGTTGAAGTGAAGCTGAAAATCTTCTCCATCCTTCAACAATATTTCGACTTTACCAGATCCACTTGTTGAAATATGCTGTTAATGGAAAGGTAGGATGCCCAGCATTCTGTCAGAGTAACAGTCTTGTGACAGTGTTTGAGATCTACTTGCTGCTACAACTTGCTTGGAAATGTAGGGATTTTCCCATATCTCTACTAGCTTTTAATTGGGGTCAAATGCTATTCATTAGGAATTAACAAGCAGAGACACCCTCCCTCCCCACCCTTCAATCTAAATAATTATTATAGATAGTTGTACCCTAAATCACTTGTTTTGTACAGAATCAAGATTTCTTTGATAAGGCATGACCTATATTAATACTGCAGGTAGGAAAGGGGAGTGTATTGCCTGGGGTAAACACTTAAACCTGGTTCTGGCCAAATTAACAGGGTTAATTTTTTTGCAGCAGCCAGGAGGGGCATGGCCAGGATGCAGAGGTTATTCTATGCCACCTCAGGTCATTTTCCAAGAATGGGGAAGGGGTCCCTTTCTGGTCAGGTATTGCTGGGCTCCCTTTGGTGCAGGGGTGAGTGTTCGCATGGGAATCACTCACTTCCCTTGTACACTTTTGTTATTAATGTTGTTGCTGTTACTGTTCATTTTCTTATTTCGTTGTTGTTTCTGGTAAATTGTTCTTATCTTAACCCATGATCTTCACATTTTATGACTCAGTTCTTTTCTTCAACCCCAACAGGGAAGGGAGAGGGGAAGGGAGGAGCAAACAAGTGGCATGTGGATTGGAATGTTTTGGTGGGAGCACGGAATGGGAGAATACCATTCCTAAACCATGAAAACTACTAAAATTTTTTTGAGTCTTTGTCAAAAGTAATCTTACTGTAAGGATCTGAGTGTTGCATGATATTCTGTTTCATGGCTTTTAGAGATGTTTTCATAGTTTTGAAAAGGAAGTGCTGGGGAAGATGATTTCACAGTCAAATCTGATAAAGAACTGTATCTAGTAAACAGAATTTTAGCTCCTGGTCTGAAAATTGTGTAAGAAACCAATGGTAGTTCAAAATGGGATAATGAAACTAGATCAAAAGAATCTATAAAATTGCCTGTTGACATTTATTTTTTAAAATATTTTAAGCAGTATTATGTGTTACCTTCTCCTGAGACTCTTTTTGATTAAATAAGAGATATAATACGAAGATCAAAATTTCATAGAATCATAGAATGGTTTGGTTTGGAAGGGGCCTTAAAAATCCCCTTTTTTCAGTGCCCTGCCATGGGCACGGACACCTTCTGCTAGACCAGGTTGCTCAAAGCCCCGTCCAACCTGGCCTTGAGGACTTCCAGAGGTGAGCCATGCACAACTTCTCTGGCAACCTGTCCCCACACACAGTGAAGAATTTCTTCCTAGTACCTAATCTAAACTTACTCTCTTTCAGTTTAAAGCTGTTCCCCCTTGTCCTTGCACTTCATGCCCTTGTAAAAAGTCTCTCTCCAGCACTCCTGTAGGACCCCTTTAAGTACTGGAAGGTGCCTTAAGGTTTCCCCTGAGGTTTCTCTTTTCCAGTCTAGACCACCCCAACTCTCTGAGCCTGCCTTCATGGGAGAGGTGCTCCAGCCCCCTGATCATCTCTGTGGCCCTCCTCTGCAGTTGCTCCACCAGGTCCATGTCCTTCCTGTGCTGGGGACCCCAGAGCTGGATGCAGTGTTTCAGGTGGGGTCTCACCAGAGTGGAGTAGAGGGTAGAATCCCCTCCCTCACTCTGCTGCCCATGCTGCTTTGTGTGCAGTCCAGGATACAAATGGCTCTCTGGGTTGCAAGAGCACATTGCCAGATCATGTCCATCCTGCATCACCAGCATTTATTTTGGGAGTCTTGTTGCATGGCTTGTTTCCTGCGAGTACAGACCAGGGTGGTTAGCCAAAGCTGAAGTGAGCAGTAATCATCTTTTTAAGAGTACTTTTTTTATATCTAGTGAAGTTGAAAGCTTCCATTGTAACAACACAAGCTTTTGTAGAAACTCATTTCCATGAAGGGTACTGGAAGGACAAATACTTCATTGAAGGGTTTGGATGATCTAAAACGGCATGATAAGCAGTATATGTTGTGAACTGTTAATGTACATCACACTGCTTGACCCATTTTAACCAAGAGATGAAAGAGCATGCTGTTTCAGATCAACTACATTAGTTGCATTAATAAAAGTCTTAATTCTGTGTTGTAAAGGATGTCTTAGTGTTTTCTGGCAGAGGAACTCTGAGGAGTGGTTGCAGTTCTGTGGTAAGAGATCCTTCCTTTCAGCTCAATAACACTTCCTCACAGTGGTAGAAGAGGAATATAGTTACGAGTGTGTGGGAAAACAAGATTGTTTGATGCAGTGAACTTCAAATTTTACTGTCTTTGATAGGTTATGTATTGCCACTGTGATAAAAAGTAAAAAATCAAAAAAACCAACCTCACTCCTGCATTATTTAGTAGAACTTTTAGTAAGCCCTGTAACTGTTTTCCTGGAAGAGAACTCTAAAGGTTAGAAGAAGCAAGTTTGCTGTATGAGCTTTAAGTAGTAAAAACCTGCCCGTTGTTGCATAATCCTCTTAGGTGATGCAAGCTGGATCTGTGATTCAACAGCTGAATGATAATGAGCTAAACATCTGCCAAAAATTGTAGTTTGTAACTGCAATCTGGCAGTCACCAATTTTGGTAATGAGAAAATACATTATTTCAGTTGTGCAGGCTTTTCTTAAATATTTTTCATTTTCAGTGCAGCTTTTTGGAAGTTCTAAAAAAATTCTCTAAAAGCTACTTTTGACAGATGATTCTAAAGAAATTTGCAATGGTGGTCATTTCAGTTAAAAATAATACAACCCAAACCAGAAGCTTTCTGTTGACCTTGGCCCAGGGCTGATACCAGTTTTTCTAAAACTGACTCTGGAAAATTACATGGGAAACCAATGGAGAGAGTTCATCATGTTGTGTAGTAGTAGCTACTATGCCCTTGCTGGTATTTAAGATGTAGAAAATAAAGCATAATGTCAATAACAATGTCAGAACTTTTGCAAGTAAATAGAAGTTCCATCTTCAAAATGTTGAAGGTTTTTATTTTTAGATGTAACAAATTATTTTTTGTTTGTGGCTAATTAGTTTATAGGAATATATAGGTGTGAAGAATGAACTCTTAACAACACAATTGTTAAGCAACAGCTCTTGGAGTGATTGATTTCTCAAGTGGTGGTTTCATTGACACCTTCTTAAAGTTGTCACTTAACTCAGTTGCCTTGTCTGCAAGAAGTCTCATTTAGTTGTCTCACCAGTTCTGAACCATGTTGTGATACACAGTTATTTACTCAACTGCTTTACAGCTCTGTAACTCAGAACAAGAACTCTAATTTGGCATGAGGCAGTTTATATCACTGAGTTCTTGCAAAGAAAAAAAAATATTAATAGTCTAGAGGTTAAAAGATAACCTTTTATTGGGATTTAAGGTTGTAGTTTTATGTAAAACAATTGCACTTAATCTAATCCGGAGAGCTGCTTCCTCTCCAGCTGTTTATATTTTTGTAGAAAGAGCAAAAATGTGACTGGCCACACAGGTATCATACCTTATTTTTCAGTTGTTGTTTCAAAGTGTGGGTGTTTAATCTTTTAAGTCCACCTGTATAAGTTTTATAGTGTGTTCATCTCAGCTGTTATTACCAAAGTTTCTCAGAAATAATTTTGAAGCAGGTAGGTAATACATCTTTATCAGCAGTAACACTCAAATTTTGTAAATAAAATTGTGCAAGAGGATTTTGAAAGATCCCTGGAAGGAAAAAATGTGATGTAGTTAGAACGTAATCATCACTAAAACTTAGTAGGACTGTCAGCCATTTAATTTCTATATCTGCCTAGGACACAGTGATAGGAACAGGCTTCTGAGGAATGTTTTCTGATGCCACTGCAATGAACTGGTCAAATAAAGAAAAAATGGTCAGCAAAAAAAAAAGGTTACCCACATTTACCTAACCTGTTGCATGTGCTTCATTATGTGAACCTGAAATTATTTCCGTGGTGTGGATTACATATCAAAAAGTCTGAGATTGGATGTGATAACTTTGCCAATCATTTTGTAGTTTTACCACATGTCTGGGGCAGTGGGTATAGTGTATCCAAGTAATTATTTCTGTTAGGACAATATTATTGTATCTTTGGTTCTTTTCAGAGAACTTGTTTAACTTATGTGGAACAAAAACACCTGAGCATGATGTAATCCATACTCCATAAATTATTGGCAGGTGCTCTGCAAGACATAGTAATGAACTGCTCTGAAAAATCACCAGGGAATTACTTTTTCTGCCATTTTGCAGCTCCTGAAGGAGTTGCACAGCTGGTGGAGCATATTGCCCGTCACCATGCCAGACTTGGCATTTGAAAGGCTGCCAGATTGCTTTGTGCTGTTGTGCTAGTCATGGATCAGCAGTTTGCAACAGTATGAAGATGGTAAGGGTTTTATTCTTTGCCCTTTGTAGGATCACACAAGTTAATACTGCATTTATAAAGAGTCCAACCTATTTTCTGAACCTACCAGGTACTTGGTTTGCATTACCTGGTTAGATTAACCTCCATGCTGCAAGAATCTATAGAAGAGTTATGTTCTTGACATACTCTGGTAAAATTTCGCTTAGCATTAATGTTTGGAGTCACACTATATAGCCTGCTTTTCCTGTTTTGTGTAATTTTATTATGCTTTAGTATTTTTTTCATAATCTCCCTGACTTTACTAATGCACAATATTGCAAAAGCAGTATAAAACTAGTCAACAGACTTTAAATCATTTGTGTATCTCTAAACCTCTTATGCTGATTAAAAGTATTAAGGCTATTAGTATTTTTTATGTAACTAGGTCTAAATTTAGTTTCTGTTGCAGTCAAAAAACACTCTGATATTGCAAACCATGATCCTAATCTGCTTCCTTTTGGAGTCGATGGTAAAAGTTTTTCAGCACAGCTTTTGTGTTTCTGTGTACTAATGACTTGAATAGTTAACATTATGTTTATTGTAGAAACTAAAGTAGTGACTTTTCATAGTTCTGATTTCTCTTCCAGAAGTGTCAAAATACTACTTTTGTTGTTGTGTGAAATATGATTTTTTTTTTACTTCTGGGTATTGTTTTTTTTTAATTCTTGCATTTTTAAAAAGCGATTTGAGTATCCCATAGGTTACTGCTCCATTGGTTGGAAGGACAGGACTGTTAATATTTTTCCTCATGTAAAATTCTTCTGGTTCTTCTATGGAGAGAAAAAAAGAAAAAGAAATGTTAAACTGGAAAAAGTTAGATAGCATATATGTAGCCCATACCTTCCAAGCTGAATAGCTGTAAAATGCCTGCATGACAGTCTCATCCTGCAAAACCACACTGAATTGTCCATTCTGTGTAGTCTGGTCTAACTGTTTGAAGAACCTAATTATTATGAAAAAGCAACTAAGTCGTGCCATCACATATTACTGATTTTATTTCCTGCAACATTGTGCCCTGCATTTGGCCAGTTACAATGTGTGGTCTGAATTTCACATGTACATGAGTTTTATGTCATAGATGACAGCTTGATGCAAAAAGCCAGCTTAAAAAAAAAAAAAGACTACTGGTGTTGGAGGTATTAGAATATCCAGTGAAGGAAATCATAGCTCTGTGTTCAAGGAGCCTGTTAGAAAGACTGAACATTTTGAACATTTGAGTAGTAGCCTTCCTGGTATTTACACACAAAAACAAGTGCCTTTAAGCTCATGTATGGAAATGGGTAGTTTACATTATTTTTTTTAAACACAAAATTGAAGATCATATTTCTAATGCATGTGTGCGTGATCTCAGAAACAGCCAGAGACTGCATTGTGTGAGCTGTATGTACAAGTCAATAGTTACATACCTAAGAGCACAGCACTTGAGTGCTTCTGGTAATTTTACTCCTACAGTGGCAGGACTGTTCCGCTGATTGTTTTCTAAGAAACAAATAGCTTCCAAATTATACAGTTATTTTTTGATCTGTGAATGGAATTTTCCTTTGCTTGTCAGAACATAGGCTCGAACAATGCTGAAGTGGTTCTACAATAACTCATTTAGTCAGGGGGCAATATGTTTTCTTCAAATTTGAGCATTTCTTTGAGACTGGGAAAGGATATCTGCCTTGGTATTCTTGGTTTGGAAATACAGTAGGGATGAAGTGAAGAAAGAGCTTTAGGCAACATGGAAGGAAGGAGAAATAACCAAAACTGTGATGACTTTTCTAGGGAGATGGTGTTCTGCCTTGCTTGAGAGAGTTGTTGATGTGTTGTCAATTATTCCCCATAGAATTAAGCATGAGTTTAAGTATTGGAAAGTTTTAGTGGCTAATTTTTCAGCTTCTGCAAGCCTGTCATGTCAGAAGATAATGGTGTATGTTTTTTTCCAGGATGAGATTAGGTTAGGATTATGAATAGCATCATAAAGAATTAAATACATTGATCACACAGCAGAGTCTGCAGGTCTAGGTTTGATGGCTGCAAGTTGCTTATGAAGTGTTCTGTGCTGGGTGATTTGTTTGATTCATAGTTCAGGTCATGGCTAAGGGCAGGGTTAGGGGCACCAGGTTACATATGGAAATTTTGTACTGTCTTACGGTGAGAGGAGCAAAAATGAAGCTTCGTATTGATGATACAGATGGAGAAGAGCACTAAAGGCAAATCATGGGTGTTCCTGGAAACTTCTGCCTTATCAACTGGGTTGTCACCAACAACAAGAAATTACAAGACTCTTTATTTATTGTCTATTCATAAAGTTTTAATAAATGCAGCGCTCCACTGTCACTGGTCAGAGTGTTGGTCTGTATGGTTTTGAATACACACCTTTGTGTAACTTGTTGGAGTAACTGATAATTACTTCTGCTTTTTATTTCATTATATTGATTATACCATTCTGCCACTTAATTATTCATTAGATCAATCATATGCAATGTAATTCTATGAAATCCAGAACTAGAGGGAATTTTTATAGTTGGGCTCTCAATACTGAAAAATCTTCCTAGTGTTAAATGACTTTTCATTATGATATTGCCTCTTTTTCAATTCTGTGAGCTTTCTGAAATAGTGTTTAAACAGTGCTAATTTCCTAAGTGTATACTTCTGTAAGCCTTGATTTCTGATTGCAAGTGCTCTGCCACATCTTGGTGTTTTGTGGCTCTAAGAGGGCAGATGCAGGGAAATCTCTGAATAGGGTATTACACTTTGAAAGTCTGCTGCCTGCTGATGTATGTACAAGTGTAAAATCTCTCTCCTAATAGTGCCACACACTGTTTATTGCACAGAGCTTTGGCTTCTTTTGTGTG
The DNA here is from genome assembly GCA_013397115.1 of Edolisoma coerulescens. Classification (NCBI taxonomy): domain Eukaryota; kingdom Metazoa; phylum Chordata; class Aves; order Passeriformes; family Campephagidae; genus Edolisoma; species Edolisoma coerulescens. Next base: position 539,315 of record VWZW01002585.1, read on the forward strand.
ACTGACGAGAACTGCTGAAATATAGCATTATTTACATTATTTTGAAAACTGTCAAGTCAAATGCTTGGTTTTGACTCCAGGGTTTCTTTTTTTTACTGTCTGTCTGTAGCCCTGGAGTTGGTAAGTAGCTTGCGCTGTGCAAGCAGCTGAAATTTAGTAGCAAGACACCTCTAGTATCTAGTCTGATTGGGCATCTCTGTGTGCTGATAAATGGTGTGCTTCAGGGAAGACAAGGGGGAAAGATGGAAGTGGTGAAGACAGGCAGATTCCTGCTTGGCTGTCTAATTATGCTCCTGTGGCATATACTTGAGAATTACTTTCTGGATTGTCAGCTTCAGCCTGTTTGTGATGTATGTTTATAATACTCTGCTTTAGCGTAACTACCTCCTCTGGGCTTTTTTCTCTTAGTTGGATGGGTAGAAGTCTTCTACTCTATGATCTGCTACAGTGTGTGGATAGAAGAGCTCTTACTCTTACCAACACCAGGCATATCATGTAGGTGAATAAAAGCCTAGTGGTCCCTTGCTGCCTATGGAAAGTGGAGGATGTGATCCAGAACATGAGAAGTTGAGATCTTCCCTTGGTATCATCTGGGTTTCTGCACCATGTCTCCAGAGTTCTCTGTGGATTTCTTCCCCTTCGAAGTCTCTGTTTATTCATGGATACAGTGGATGGATGGTTGTCTCAGATGCCCTTTTTTATTTATTTATTTTTTCAATTAGGGAGACTAAGCTTGAGAGAAGAGTACGTTAAAGCAGCATCCTTGAATTTCTTGCTCCAGTTTACAGTTTCATACATTCTGGTTCTTTTAGACACCTCGGTTCTCTTGGGACACTCAGAAGCTCTGCTTTTTGTTTTTTTCTGTGAACTTTTTTAGTCAACTCAATGCTTTATTGTTTCTGCTTTTCTAGTCTTTTCAGCTTGTGCCAGTGGCAGTTCTGAAATCAAGCCAAAATTAGGATGTAGGGTCTCAGTAGCTCAGAAAGTTTGGGGGTTATCTCGTAACACTTGCGGCATATTGACTGTTTATTGAGAGAGGAGTTGCTGTTCTTTGGGGATGTGTGGATGCCTGTATGAGGCAAGGCTGTCCTTGATTTCAGTGCTTCAGTCAAGAAATGGGATATTAGCCTAATAGAAATTATCTGCCCCTGCATTGCTGCTTGGTCTTTACGGTCTGATTAAACTTGTGCAATTCATGGAATAAACATCTCAATAATACAGTCATGAAATGTGTGGAAGTTACAAAGACTGTCAGTCACTGTTTAAAGCATGAAGTTTTTTCCTTGGTTCTATTCTTCTAGGATTAAAAAACACGTCTAATTTTCCTTGACTTTTGGTGAAATTTGATGGGCAGAACTGTCTTTTCAGAATATTGCATTCCTGAAGATAATAATGCTGTCTTGAATGGTAAAATATCAAGGAGGTTCTAGATATTTTTGAGTGCTTTTCATCATATCCAGAAACTGTAGAAATAACTAATTTCAGAATCCTCTTGGCTAGTTACTACTAGCTACATCATTAAAAGAACACGGTAGAACACATTGCAGTTCAGCGATGAAAAGTACATTCTGCAATGGTCAGATGAAAGTAAGCAAAGAATTTCAGTGCAAACACCTCCTCTGTGCCTGTCATGTGTTTGAAGAGAATTCCCAATATAAATGCAAGTGCAAACCATTTTGATTACACAAAAAACCAAACCAAAAAAGAAGAAAAGGCAAAGTTTGTGATAACAAGTTGGCCAGAAATCAAAACTGGTATGGCTAATATTAGTGAAGAACAATCTTTGCCCAACTCGTGTGTCTATGCTGTGTGTTTGTGTGATGTCTTGCCTGCCATGTTCACCTGCCCAGTTCCAGGTTCTGTGCTCTAGAACATACAGCACTATGAAGACTCAAAGTCTGCACTTGTGGCCCCAGGGCACGTGTTATGTCTCAGGGTGGTCTGAAGCTGGAGCTTTGAAGGCCAAAGGACATTTATGATGCAGTTCACTGTGGACATTAAGGAAGCTTCTTTGGAAAAGTGGGAAGTTTGTGTGTCTCTGGTCAAAATAAAGTCTCTTTTCAGAAAAGTATGTTATTGGAACCAAGGAAACTTTTGCTTCTGGAATTGCATTATGTTTGAAATTGCATTCTATTTCTGAACAAACTCATCCATTATAACCTTGAAGTAACTTAAAAAGTCTCACTTCTGATACCCCACTTAAAAGGATAATTGATTTTTTCCTCTTTAGCTCCTGTTTGTACAGTTATTTGAAACCTCTTGCAGAAAATGTTACTTTGTTTTCAATATGTGCATTTTTAAAGCACGAGTTCCTTAGCAAGTTATGCAAGCCTTTGAAACAAAAGCTACTATAAAAAGAAATCTGAATGAAACAATTTGCATAGCAATAGCAGCCCAGTTTTGGTATATATGCTGAAACAAATGGAAATGTGCAGGGGGAGAAAATACCCCAAATCTAGAACAGATAAACAAATCCAAAGTAAATCATGAGAGGATTTTCCACAATTTCATGTCAATGTCCACTAAAGTATTAGTGCTGTTCTACTTTAATATTATTTCAGTATTTTGACTTAACTAGTGGTGTAAGAGCAAGGGTAGACTGAGATTGCTTTCTTTTTCTTTTTTTTTTTCTTAGTAGTTTGTCTCTAACACTTTTAAGCTGTGTGATGCAGAGCAGCTGAGCCCTGCATGGCCGTGTGCTGTGTGTGGGCAGCGGGGGCTGTGGGCTGCCCTGCCTGGCAGGGGGCCATTGCCAGCCCTGTGGTGCTGCCGACTGGAACGGGCAGCCTGTGGCGTGGGCAGCCTGTGCCCATCAGCAGTGATGCCTTTGAACAGGACTGGCGGCTGGGAGCCAGAGATGCCATGCCGTGAGGGCGGCTGCTCTTGGAAGGTGACCCACCCCAGAGGGATCCTTTGAGGGACAGTGGCTGTGGGCACCTCACACCAGGGTGAGGACCCATCTGAGGAACAGTGACTGTGGGCACACTGAGCTGGAAACATAGAGGCATGGAGAGGCAATGGAAAAACAGTAAGAAGGACAGAGCAGCAGGTGGGACAGTTACCATGCAACCCCAAGCCCCTGCCTCAGCCACTGCCTCGGCAGGGCGGTGGCACGGGCTGTCTGTGACTGGTCAGTGACCCATGAGAAGCTGAGATTAGAAAGGGAGAGGAGAGCTGTTCATGGAGGTGTATATGCTTTCCCACCCAGCACTCAGATGAACAATCAGAAGTTGATGTTAACTGGCAACAGATTACAGTAGGAAAAAAATCCCAAGTTCCCAGGGTGTTCTGCCTGTGAGAGGCCTGTGACTGCCCACCCTGAGAGTGTCCCTTTGGGCCCACTGACCCAGCAAGTGGGAGGGCGACTTCCAGGCTTGTGTTAACATCCAATGGTGTCAGCCACTAGTGGTTAGCAATATTACAGACCTCATGAGACATCTCATTTGCTATTAATGCCTTTGAAAGGGCTTTGCCAGCATATTAAATTTTCACCAGATAAGTAAATTATATGGAACATGGAATTTTTTGGAACCAAAGTGCTGTTGGGTTAGTCGTGTTGCCTGCAATATGGTTAGGCAGGTGTGAGCCAGCTAGCGTCAGAGCAGCAGATACACTTGTATAGGAACAGGCACTAATGAAGTGTGAGCTGCAACCATATATGGAACAAATATCTTTATGGTGTCAGTCGTGACTTTCTTGTTGCTCTTGTTGAGCTGAGCACTGCGAGGCACTGTCTGCTCTGGAGAGGCACACAGGGAGGGCCTGGCTGAGTAAGCTGTTACAACAAAGCACTGGAAGTCGGGGGTTAGTGCTGAAGTTTTGGGCAACATGGGATTTCCGATAGCATTGCAAGAGAAAGGTCTTTTTTTGTTTCAGGTGGTATTTACAGCCTCACACATAAGGAGTCAGCTTGTATTTCTGTGTCCCTAACTTTTTATTACAGTGTGCCTTAACTGACTATTCAGTGTTGTACTGCCTACCGTGTTATTGAACTTTGGAATACATTTATCTACAACCACTTGTATCTTTCACAATACTGATGTTTCTCTTTGGTATCGTTCTACCCTTTGCAGCTGTGCCACTTTTAAATGTGTTGGACAAGGGCCTAGTAACTTCCTGGGGTGGTAGATGAGGGAATGTGTAGGCTAATGTGGGATATTAATCTGGCTGCTGGAAAGCCAGAGTCTGCCCCGGGGAGACTGCAAGGTGAGATGATGCTGGCTGTGACAGTGTCCTCCCACACCCCTGGTCTGAACAGAATTCCTTCTTTACCTTTTCTCAGATCAGAGCAGTCACATCAGTTCTTGCTGCTTGCTGAAGAAAAGGAAGGCTCCCACCTGGTCAGGGAAAGAAAAGCAGGGCAAGACTCGCTGTCAGTCTATTGGCTTCTGCCTATGTTAGCATCTTGGCTAGGGGGGATGGAGCCAGCCTTTGTGGGCAAGGTAGTACAGAAATTTAGATACCGTCATATGGTCACAAGCTCATTGTTTTGGAATCGTGTGCTTAGGCTTGAGGTATGTCCTCCTCTGGCCAAATACTTACCCAGCTTTTTGGATGCATTTTTGCAGCATCTGCTGGGATTTATGTTCTGTATTAAAATCATGACTTGGGTAACTAGGACCAGGTAACTACTTTTAAAACTAGTTGGCTGCAGTCATAAAAGTAAAACCTAGTGATGGTCCACACTCTGTGAATACTGAAGTGGTCAGCTCTCAGTCACTGCATGTGTCCCATCATGATGTTAAAGCTGGGTGTGATCAAGGTCTGAGTGAATGTCAGCCCCAATGAAAACAACCTGGACAGGGACTGCAGACATGTGGTGGGTTAGTGATAGAATAAATGGGTTGTATTGGCAGAAAGGGTCTACTTGTTGCTGCTGCCCTGTTGGCAGGACAGGGATGAATTGTCAAATGGTTTAATCTAGCTCTCACACTCTGGAGATGTGCATTTTTATCTCAGGATATAATCTTGTTCATTTGGCCTTGGGTTTGGGGAAGCATAAAGGTGGCTTTAAGTGCCATAGATCAAGAAACATGGATTGAACTGAGAAAAGAGCAGCATTTACTCTTTATTTTGGTAGGTTTTATCTACTTTGGTTTACTTTAATTTTATTAAATGTACACAGACATGCTGGCAGCTCCAGAGTTCCCTTTAGGATATACACTAAAACCATTTGGATAAAAATGGTAGGAAGTAAGAGTTAGGAGTAGAGTTGCACGTGCACTTTACTTCATTGACTGACTTTCACTTAAATAAAACATGAATGAGAAATGCTGTTATACAAGATATGATTTTAGGTACTCTTTAAATCTTCCCAGCATGTCAGGAGTTCAGGAATCTTCTGACCTACACCATTCTAATATTCACCTGACCTTGACTCAAGTGGCAAGTGAGGTACAGGCACTCGGGCATTGGTGGTAGGGGCATATGAAAAAACTGGAAACACAAGCCTTTTCTCCAGTAAATGGTTGTGTAATGACTCACATGGTAATAGTGATATCACTTCAGTTACATGTTGATGTGTGATGTGCGTAACTTTTTCAGATGATCCTGAATTTTCTCCTCAAGTGTAGGAGGTACTTGGAGAGAGCAAAAGAAGTCAGCTGGCCAAACTTTGCTCAGCTTTGCAATCAGAAGCTTTAGAAATAGAATGGCCATAGAGGGGCATTGATGTCAGAGCATTTCCTCAGTTGAAAGCAAACACTTGTCCTTTCTTCCCTAAGGGGATAAGGGGAATTGTTGAGGAAAAAGAAATCATGAAAAATTGAAAAACAAGGCCACATGGTGTGCAGGGAGTGGACTTAATTGGTTGCACTGGGAAATCATCAAGAAAGGTCCATTCTTTTGATTTGACTCACTCCAGACAGTCTTTCTCAAATTGTCACTTGCCTGTGTGTGTGGTAGGTTAAATGGCATCTGCTTCATGTTGCTGTAGAAGTACGCCTGAACATAGGAAGTAAAGTTTTTGGTTGAACACATTTTTTCCCTAGTACAAGGTCTCCAGGGGATCATCCAATAAAAACTGGAAAGTACTACTATTAGAAATAAATGCAGAACCCCTGAAATCAAATAAAGCTCACATGTAATTATAAGACCCACACAGAGATGGAAAGCCAAAGCCAATTAGCAAATGGTATAATTTGCCTCTCTGGGATTTTTGCTTACAGTCCCCACTTTTTGTTCATACCAACCACGACTGTAGATTTGATTGTCAGTAATGCTATACTATTTTGCCTTAAGGAATAAGATGCTGGATGCTGCCATGTGCCTATTGCAGAAACACAAGTTTTGCAAACCCTGGTGTGGTGGGTTGACCCAGCAGTTAAGCACCCACACAGCTGTTTGCTCATGCCTCCTGTGGTGGGGTGGGGACACAATGGGAGGAACAAAAGCAAGAAAGTGCTGTCCTCAAGGTAAAGACAGTTCAAAAGTGAAGGAAGAAGGGTAGAGGGAAGGTGCTGCACTCGCCATCTTTCATGATCAGACCGATGTTCAGCCAGACTTGAGAAATGGCTCTGCTGGAAGATGTTCCATCCCCTACCCCAAGATTTTAATCTCTCAGCATGAAGACACACAGTATGGAGCATCCCTTCGGCTGGTCTGTGTCAGCTGTCCTACCTCTGTTCCCTCCCAAATCCTTGCCCACCCCCAGAGTGACTAACAAGAAAGCTTTGATGTTGTGCAAGCACTGTTCAGCAGTAGCCAAAACCACTGAGGTGTTAAGCAATGCTGTTCTAGTCACAAACTCAGAACACAGCAGGGCATGGTCCCCTGTGAAGAAAGTGAACTCCATTTCAGCCAGAGCCTGTATAACACATTTGGATACAGCCTTTCAAAATGAAGGAGTCTTTTCTTAGATGAATGAGGTGCTGCAGGTCTGATGACTGATGAGGATATTTCTGGCTATCTGAAGCAAGGTAAAATAAGGATAAGTCTGGAAATGGGTGAAGTACCAAAATAAGAATCAAAGTTATGTAAACCTTTACCTAAACTTAGGTAAAGTTTCACTAATTTTAGTGAAACTAGAAGTTTCACTGATTCTTTTTTCTTCTCCCTCAAATGCTTAACATTTTTGTGGAAATATCTTACAAATGGGCTTTAATCAAATATCATGACAATTAATAGACACTCTGATACATTTCCAAGAATAAACTCCAAAGAGCTATCATATGAGCACTGAGAAGAGGGAAGAACTCTTTCTCTGTTGCTTAAAAATTAAAGTTGAGTCGGAGAAAGAAGGAAAAAGGGAGGTGAGAGAGAAGGAAAAAACAACTTTCTGATTAAATCTTACTTAACTTTCTGAAAGCACGACAAAGTATCTAATCAAATAGCAGAACAGAAAATCAGATTGACTGAGGGATCTAATATGAATTTTCATCCAAAGGTGGCACTAGCCTTTTGCTTTTGGAGTCTTTGTTGTGAGCTGGGAAATGCAGATATCAAGAAGCTCTCAACTAATCCAACGCTTACCATTAATCCCAAACAAACCATCATTAGTATCTGGATTTATCCTGCTTAGTCCTTGCTGGATAGTGAATTATGTAACCTTTGTTTTATTAACATTTAATGGAAGCTTATTATCAGGTAGGTTACCTCTGGAATAAAAGGAAGGCAAAGAAAAGTAAATTTGCTGCTTTCTGTTATTTGTTGTTTGTTTGAGGGATTTTTAAGGACTTTTTTAAGAAGTGAGGGAATACTTAATGATAGTTCCATAAATAAACTAACTTAAAACTCACCGAGTACATTGCTTGGCAAAAAACAGCTGTTTGAAAAATTACATAGCCCTTTTCTACCTAACTAGCAGATAATGTTGATAACGTAACTTAGAAGAGGACTACAAAAACTAACCTTTTTGATATGAAAGGATTTGATGTGATGGTTGGGTGCAAAAATAGATACTTTGAAGTCTTTTCAACAAATGCCTATTCTTGTGTCCTCATACATTGTTGCAGACTGATTTTAGTAGATGTGGTATGAGTAAGATGACAGAATTTCCACAGTCACAAAGTATGGCTCATTATGCTCAAGATCTTGGCCTACCTAGGGGCAAGAGTTGGTGCTGGATTTGTAAACAAAAGTCACTAGGTGAGCACTGCAGGGAGGGGGAAGGATTTTGAGGTTAAAAAATACGAAGGCATCCAGTGCCACAGTATGTTAGGATTTTTATATGCTCATGATGCAGTATTGCAGTGGCTGGTAAGCAAGTAATTTTGGAGCAGTTATCAGAATTGCATCAGAATAAATGCTGATATAAAAGGAGAAAAAATTTTGTAATCCATGATGTAAATCTGTATGCTGAGCAGCAGACCTGCAGCAGATACTCTGTGATTTGAGCATGTCTAATGTGTGATGAGAGAGTATGTTTAATTCTATTTACCAGATGTTTGCTTTCAATTTCTCTCTCATTTCTCCCAAATGATAATGGTTCATTATCAAGTTGTCAACATTTTCTCAGTATTGATAAGACTCCAGAGATGGGAGAAGTCCCAGCAGTCAGTCTGAAGCATTATTTCATGCCCACTCTGAGAGAGAAGCAGTAACAGAGGCTCTGCTATGGCAAGTGTTGGTACAGTGCTCTCACCAAAACCATAGGCTGGACAGTCCTGACTTGATGTGAAACCTGAGGAAGCTCACTGAAGATCTCGAGTGCATTTTCAGCTGAGCCTTTGTGTCCTTCTGAGCTTACACAGCAGTTTAGCTCCTGCAAAAGGTGAAGATTTTAATTGTTGGAACAAACTCCAGAAAGATGTTTTGCTGTGCATATGAGGTGTTGCGTCAAAGTCGCGCCTGCACTTGATTGCCACATCTGAGATTATCACTTGACACACTTTGATAATGATTAAATGCCTTTCCAGAAGTGACAGACTAATCAAAAGGAAATTTATTTTTTAAAGCTCTTCGTGGAAGATTTCTGGTTTTTGGTCTTTTGGGGTTTTTTTAATAAAAAAAAGCTAGTTCTTCCACTCACATAGTAAATGGATGACATCTTGACTGTTAATGAAAGAGCACTACAACTGTAGATAATCATTCTTAGTATTGAGTCAAATTTACAGCCTCTGTCTTCTAGGAAAAATTACACTGAGAGTAGTATAAGATTAGAGGAACTTCCACATAATTTTGAAGGCAATGTTTGAAGTAAATAGAAGTAAAAATGTTGTGAGGACTATATTTGCAACTACCTTTTTGTTTTGCTACAGCAAAAAAAATCTGTGATATTTGAATGATCCAAAATTGACTCAAGACAGTTTCAAAATTTGGTAAAAAGAAAGCAACTCTTTTATTAGATGAGGTGATATATTTTGAAAATACAAATATTTTCATAAATACTTTTTTTTCTAATAACAGATTCTGGTTTTGCCAACAAATTTTCTCTCTGGTGTTATTAGACCATCATAGCAACTCCAGTGATACATACTCATGAGAAAAACTTTGAATCATACAGAATTCTAATGAAGGTGTTTTGATGTATCTTCAGAAAGTATGAGTTTAATCTGCGCATTGCAATAAAAAGTATACTAGGATAATAAAGTCACTGAATTACTGGGAAAAATGCCAGCAATGTCATGAACTCAGTAACACAGCGTTACATGAACTTTCCTGTGACTGTTTGTATCTGGGCATATCTGAGCATTGACTGTTCATTTAGATTATTTTGAAAAGTTCTGAACAAAAAAATAAAGTTAGGTATTTTCCAGATATTTCCAAGAATTGAATGTGTTTGATTTTACAAATGCGTAGGAAACCTAGAAAATTGTGGATTTAGCACACAGGGTGATTAAAAAAAATCCCCGTGTTACTGCTGATTCCCAGATTTAATGAATGAAACTTTTTTGCAAATAATTAATTTTGATTTGACCATAATATTCAGTAAAACTCATAATGACAATCTCCTATCCCTTGAATCACAGGATTTGTATTAGTTCATCTGAGTGAACAGATGTCTAGCTCTTTAAAATACTGGTTTTATAATGCACGTATTCTGCCACCTTGCAATCTGTATGCTTGGATTTTCCAGCACATGCCAGCTTCTGCTGCTGTTAAATAGTATTAGGAGAGAAGCAGAAATGTCAGTTAGAGGAAAGCATCACCGACAGAGGTTTGAGTATCAAGATCCTGCAAGGTATGCTTGACTTTATTGCCTCAGGTAGATATCAGCTATATTCCTCTTTCCTCTTTATCAATTGGAAAATAGGAACGCAAGAGTAATAAAAGTATGGCTGGCTTAAAGGAAAGGTTAAGCAATAATTTATTCAGCTGATAAACACCCACATTATGACACTTACACTGATAGAGTGTGCTTTGCTTGGCAGCCAGAGGGATGATAAAAGCCCATCATCTCTGGGAAATGAAATGACACTGGAGGTAAGAACAAAGCGTTAACAGTGAAGGTAATTAACAACTGAGTGCAACAGCAGCTGACAGGGTAGTTTCCCCACTGGGCAGAATTTCAAATTGAAGGTGAAAGTCTTACGAAGGCTTGCTTCAACTCAAAGTTCTGAGCCTTATAAATAGTGGATTCAGAACTGGACCAGCCATGTGAAACCCTCTGTTCTGTGTATGTAAGATCATGGTGGGTATCTGATCATCCCTAGGGACGGATCTGTGAACATGAAGTCTGATGCCTAATGCTTGTAATGTGTTCCAGGCTAAGAGACACAAATAATTTTTCATTGTAGATTATTTAATCTACTTTTATATCAAACTAGATAAACTAAATCATCTTGAATTGATTGTACGTAAATTATCTAAAAAATGAAAGCACAGGATAAACTTTGTTTCTTACATTTAATTTTCTGATATACATGGATAAAGGGGCAAATTATAAAGAACATAGACAGAGTTAAACCCTTGCATTAGAATGAGGATTGACTTCTGATCAGTTAATTCAGAAAGATATGAAAGCACCAAGCACTTGTTGATTCTGGAGGTTTTGATACTGAGAAATCACCACGGATGTTAGCAGAGTCAAGTTCTCAAATGTAACAACTGCATTCAGAGAACTTGAATCCAGCTGGGACGTCAGGTTGTTTCCAGCAGGTGGAGTTGGTGCCAGCAGCATGTTGAGATGGAAGTGTGCTTGGAGAGGCTGGCAGTACGAACTACTCGTGGGTAAAAACAGTGTTGTCTTATGCCAAATCTTACAAAGGCCTCTGTGTGCCAATGTTCTGACGTCCCCAAAAAATGTGGGGATTCCTTTGATTTTAAACAATTCAACAAGTTGCCAGCAGAAGTGCTGAAATACGTGGTTTATTCCTGCTCTCCCCACCTCCCTTCTGTACTATAGGAATAGTAATGGAGAGAGATCACCTAGAACTCAAAATCCTGCTTCACTGGTTTTGACTCCCAAATGAAATTTTAGTGGCAAAACTTCTCCTACATGGTCTTCCAGTCAGAGGTTCAGCAAAGAAACCCATTCTCTTGTAAATCATATAGATAGGGAACTTTTTACAGATGCTGTTAAGTTTCCATAAGTGTCATCTCTATTATGTTTTTAGGGAGTTGTGCTACATGCTATTACTTTCTTTCCTAAACACCAGGTATTCTCTGCTCCAGATTTGACATGCTGGCAAAATGCTGCAATAGAAGAGAATCCCAAGGTAAAATATCTGGGCAGAGCAGAGATCAGTAGCTTCCTCCCTAGCACCAGTTATGCTTAGACTGTGCCAGGTAGTGGGGAAAAGGTGAGTGTGCAGCCCAAGGCAGCTGTGGGCAGCAAGGGGGACTCTGTTAGGGATCTGTACTGAGCAACAAATGCGCGTGAAGTAGCAGGTGGTTATCTGAGCTAAGTTAAGAAAGATGTGCCTAGGCACATTAAATCCAGATCGAATAATCTTCATCAGTGAGGACAGCAGATTTATGTTCCTATGAACAGTCTGTGTCTGAAATAGCAGACACGGCTCCCAGAAGGGATTTTCACAGGCTTTGGCAGGCAGTCTCCAGAGGGATTTTCACTGGGTGGGTGTTCCCAGAACAGATCGTGCACATTATTTTAAGGGAAAGTTAAGAAATGAAAGCATTTCCCCCTCTACTCAAACACTTGGCCAAGTCTGAAATCCTTCCTAGTCGGGTTCTTGCTCTGCTGACCTGCCTGCAAGATGCCTGACAGGTGTAGATGAGGCTGGGAAAAGTTCTTGCAGTGTAATGCTGGCTGTCCTTGTGTTAGGTGTCCAGGGACTGTGCTGTACCTTTATGCCTGTGCACAGGCCCCCTAAAGCTGCACTGAGGGAACTGGATGATACTGGAGAAAGGGCAGCTTGCTTTGCTCCCTGAACCACAAACTGAGTGTGCTACCATAACACCACACCCCAGCTCACCCCCAGTGAGAGCACTGAATGTCACTCTTTCCAGGCCCACCAGCACAAGGAATCTTGTGGCTGAGCAGAAGGAAATCAATCTAGCAGCAGCACCAAGCACAGGAGCAGGACAGAGGGAGGGCATCTTTCCAAAGGTCACAGCCTCCCTCCTCTGCCCTAAACACATGGGGAAACTTTCTCTGCCAGTATCTTCTTCCCATGGCTCTGTCCCTAGCTGCAAGCCATTCACTATGCTGACTAATGAGGAAGCAGCATCTCCTAGAGAGTTTACTGAGTGTCCTCCTCACCAGACCCTGTGCTTCCATCATACCTGTCTGCCTTCAGGCCAGCTGGGTTCTGCATCTTTACTGAGCAAAATTGGATCTTGCCCTGGGAAGTTAATGCGATTGATCTGGAAGGTGATTTTCAGGATCAGTTCTGATAATGCCAGGTAGGTAAGGCAGGACAGACTGTGAGAAACCACGTATGTGGGAATTACAGTGCTTTATTTCTCCAGGGCCTGAGGAAAATTGGGGAAAATTCCTTCAGCCTAAACGTGGCTGCTTCTTAATCCACTCTTTCTTATCTATATAATTACAAACAATCCCTAAAACAATCCCTGTGTCTGCTGGTGTCCTGGAAGTGCAGTGGCTGGTACGTGCAGCGCAGGTGACTCCCACCGCAGCACTGCCCCAGGGCACAATACCCAGGAAGGATGTGCCAGCTCAGAGTGGTACAATGCTCCATTTTGCTATAGTTTCAGAAAACCTGATTAGTTTAAGGAAGAAGTAAAAAAGTTTTTTGGTTTGTTTCTATAACAACTTGCTGTGCCATCTGCTGCTTTTTATTCTTGGGTGCCACTCAGCTAGCCAGCAGCTCAGGTGCCTGCTTCCGCAGTAGCAGTGGGATCTGCAGCTAAACACCAGTGGTCCTGTGCCCTGGAGCAGCACTGGCAGGATCCCCTTGCTTCCAGGGAAAGGTTTCTCTGTGGAGAAAAATCTGGCCAGATTTCTCTGTGCTACACAATCCATATCTGTGTCATTTTACTTACCTGTACTTTGAGGGACTGGCACAGACATTCATGCTTAAAAATACAGTGAGCAGCACCCTGCTGATGTCAATCGGCTCGAGTCCCTTGGAATCACTGAAAGCCATTTTATTCTGACTGGCAAAAAGGTGCATAGAGTTTAGGATGTTGATAGCCACAGACACAGACATTTTACATTCTCAGTGATCAGTGGAAGTGAGATGAGAGGGCTGGTCTCACTCTTGCACCCATTTTATGTGAATTCAGTGCCTCTGGTTGCGGTAGGACTACCCCAGATTTATGTGTGAGTGGACATGGGTACTTATGTTCTGCTCCACATCACACAGTGACATTTGTACCCAGGTCAGAAACTGGGAAAGCAATGGCAGACCATGCATGGCACCACACTGCCCACTGGTGTGGTTTCTCACAGTAGTTTTGTGGCCTGGTCATTTCAGGGCATAGTTGTTTATTATTATTATTATTATTATTATTATTATTATTATTATTGCTATTTCTATTATTTGAAATTAGTTATGAATGCACTGTTGCTTAGAGAACACCTCTGGATAATCAGGTAAAAAAAATCTTCTGAGCACTGATGGAAAATCTCTCATAACCATATCTTTCCAGTTTAGCTAACTGGGAATATTAGAAAGCCTCTGCACTCCTACAAAGTTTAAGTTTTCAATCAATTTAGTTTTTAACAGTTGCCTTCACCTGTAGTATTCTTTTTTACTATTTTGATCTAATATTTATTGATTCAAATCTAATAATGAAGGGAAATCCATAGACAGTGATAATGTAGAACATGTGCCTTATGGTCTATTATCTATATTAGACAAATCATCCATGCCAGGTGTTTGTGTTAAAAATCATACATCAGTCTTGGAGAATACAGGGTTTAATTTCTTTATATCTGGATTTTGACTTCTGAACATGCTGCCCAGGGAGGTTATACAGTCTTTTAAGCTGGAGGTTTTCAAGCTCCAGCTCCACAAAGCCATGGTTGACCTGTTGCAGTGTTGGAAATGATCCTCCTTCAAGGGAGAAATTAGAGAGTCCAGGAGTCTCCTCCCAATGGTGATTTCTGTTATTTTGAATCCGAATTACATTTATCATCTTTTTCCACAAGCATGAAAACTCAACTTTTACAACTACACGAAGTCATAACGGAAACCTTCTAAAGCTGAGACTTGAAAAAGCAGGGATGGCAGTGCTAAAGAACAGCAGGGCCTGAGAGTCACTTCATAACAAACTTGAAGGCAGTCTCAGCAAGTTTCTGACTTAACCTTGAGAACTAGCCTGAAAAAGATACTTTGGGACCTTTTTTAAGAATATCGAAAAGACAAAATGACATCTAATACAATAATAAAAATCTGTCCCAGCTGTACAACTTTAGGATTCTGTCCAGTGGGGGATTCAGCAAGAATGATTCCCTGACTAACATGAATATAAACACTTTGCTCTTTATAGAAGTATGTGGGAAAGTAAGGCTGTCGGCTATATAATGTGCTGTGGAATCACCAACATAACAATTCTGATCAGAGCTGACACCTCCCATCTGTTTCTATATGCAGTCTGTTCCCCATAAATCATAAACAGATGGTGTCATGGTGCCAGTGTCTCACAAGTCATGCTGCAGTCACCGGCTGTTCACTAGGGCTCACTCGATGCCTAACTTTGCCACTTTACCCTTAATTGTTGAGTGTGTTTCATCCATAGAAATAACCTTTTATCCCTCTGAAGCCAACTGCTTGCTGGTTTCCATGGCGTGGGTGGCCAGAGAACAGGTTTTTCCACCAGCCAAGCTGTTCATCTTCCAAAGCTCCCTGGCTGCAGCACCATTGTCAACAAGTTTTTCAGAGGATCAGGGGCTGGTAATGCATACTGACTCCCTCCGACTCATTTCCCACTCTTTGCCACCCACATAGTTAGCCTGATTCTCAGAGCAGCACATGCTTTCATTCTCTCATCCTACTAATTTGTTAGCTGGGGTAGCCAGTCCTTTTTCTTTACTCCATTTGATCCCACAAGCTAGGCAGGGCTGGAAGAATAGCCTACCTTCATGTAAAAAGCCTCCCATCAGCCAAGGATTTTGAAGGATTGGATAATGGTGATGTAGGGCTTAACCCTTATTATTTGGGACTACTGTTGAACATCTGGCACTTTAGTGGGAGTTGTTTCTGGTTCAAAATCCAATCAGCTAAATTCTTCCTCTCTTGATTTCTCCCTGAAGTTGCAGCTGAGCATATTCAACTACATTTGAATGACTGAAATTAATTTTTCTGTTTTGTGGTTTCCTCTTTGGTCATATCAAGGATTGAGTTTGAAATTCATCTCTCTAGTGCTCTGACTTAGAGCCCAATCAGCAAAGCTGTAGGAAACTCCAATGTTTCTTAATTCTTCTTGATATTGTTGAGATCCAGAGTCTTGGCTGTCCTGTTCAGCAAGAGATTGCTGCTTCAAAGCTTGGATCTAAGTCTGGACCTGATGAGTTCAAATAGCTGGGAATCATCTGTGCCTCAGTTTAACTGATACCTCTATCAGACTCCTGGGTAACTGCTTTTAGCAGTGCAGCTGCAACTCTGAGATGTGACATTGGCTATTGGTGGCTCTGTCTCAGAACCCATGTCACGGGATGGACTTTGTCCAAGGGGGAATGACTCTTAGTTTGCAGAGGCAAAACTCCAGGATATTAATTCCTCACCTCGGCAGCAGCTTTAGTTCTTCCTGGATTTCCCCAAAGCCTGTGTTTGAGAAAACCACCGTATGAGAGTCAACAGCACCTGAATGTCTTGCAAATCAGAACAGCCGAAGTTCATTGGCTGTCCTGTCACTTTGACATGTGTGTCTGTGTTCAGAAGTGAGGCACTGCATCCCTGATTTATTTCAAATCAAGCAACAACAGACAAAACTCCAAAGCAATTTTCAGCCTGAGTAATCACTGCAAATTTTCTCCAAATGTTGAACAGATGGAATCTGTATATGACTTCTCTGAGTATAAACACAAGCACCCTGTCATATTTCAATTGCTGATGTAACAACACAATGTGGCTCTTGCTAAAGGGAAGGTACATGAATTTGGGGGTCTGATTATTTGTTTTCTCAGTGCAGTAAAAGATCTGGTGTATTCACTTGCAAATAACACATGACACTTGCCAATTGGTTCTTCTCCATTCAAATATTTAATCAGCAAAGCAGTAGCATGAGTTCGCTGCAAAAGGTGTATCATTGATATCAAAACTAATTTAGGCTTAATTTGGCTTCCTCTTGCCACATTTGGTCACTTCTGATATGCAAACTGGCCTGAAAACAGAAGTGGAAGAGGCGGGGTTCTTTTCTTGAGTTGTGGCCTCCTCCCCAGCTGAAGAGGAAGGAACCTGGCAGTCCCCAAATAAGGCTCATCCACAGTCTCCTCACTTCCTCTCTGGCTTAAGGAAAGTCTCTTACCAATTCATGGTTGTATCTGTGAACTGAGAATAGATGGTTTGAGATTTGTTGATGAAAAACATGCAAGTTAATAATTTGACTGTTATGGTTTAAGATGGGGATTTCAAATGGGAGAGTGAGGCTCTGTTCTACCTCTGCTGCTGGTGTTTGTGGCCCTGCATAAACATTGTTGTAGCAAAGGAGGAATAGGGGTAAGAGCCCCCTAGTTCTCAAAGGAATGACTGGAGACCCCACAGTCTTCTGGTGGGTTGTCTGGGGCAGGTTATCCTGACTCTTCATAGGTGTTCCCCACAAGGGACCTGTGCCCTCCTCCCCAGTACCTCCAGAGGTGATTGGGATCACGGTTTTCCTATGAATGTGTTGAAACCACATTGCTGCTCCCTCCCTCGATACCTGGCTTTAACCTCTCTATTTTCCTTCTGCTCCAAGAAATGAGCTGGAATATTCCTCTCACCTTCTTCCCTTTCACTGCAGCGAATCTCCTAGCACTGTTGTCACCTCCTGAGCACCTGAGATCACTACTTTTCCTTCTTCCCCTTCTGTCAGCTCCAGACCTGTGCAGGATGGGAGGCATCCCAATCCTATCCCCTTTGCTGAATCCCCAGTGCAGCAGGACTCTTCCTTCAGAAAACTTGAGCTGCTGCAGACAAGTGCCCTGAGCTTTTCCTGCCACCTTTTCCCAGTCACATAAATTCATTCATCCAAAACATATCCTGAGTGGAAGAGGGGCCAAGCAGCCAGATGATTGCTGTAGCTGATTGCAGCATCTGCTGGAGCCTCATTAGTGTTTTAGCTTTCAGACGTAGTTGTGGGATAGATTTGCTAGCTTCATTTGCTTCCAGCAAAAGCTGCTTTAGGCTTACACATGTGAGGCCGAGTACCCCAAGGGAGGATTTAGCATGGCAGACCTATGTGTTAATGTTTTACATAATGTTCGATAAGAAAGCCAGCTGTCATTTGCTCTTAGTCAGTTGACTAGATCTTCAGCAGATTCCAATACTTACGGCAAATTTCTTTCCTGCTGAAAATGCTAAAGGTGTCAAAACCTCACACATAGTATAATGTCTGGGAACGTGCCATATTCTGAAATGTGTGCAGGATTTTCCAGCTTCCGCTCTTTCCTTTTAGATCTTACTAATATCATCTATATAAATATAGAGACATGTGGATTTTCACACCTCAAACTTCTTTTTACTTCTCTGTTATCCTCCTCTTCTGTTTAATAGATGTCTTAAATCTCTTCACTGTTGGCAGGTTCTCATCACCAGCCTCCACTCTGGATCTAGTTATATCTGCTTGAATTTTTTTTTTTAACTCTTTTCATTCTTTTTTTCTCCATCAGAAAAAGAGAGAAGGGGAAGGAAGGTTAGAACAGTGTTCCCAGAACAGATCTTCCAAGGGACTTCTCATCTTGTGGCTGTGGAAACCAAATGCTGGAATCTCTTAGCACTGCTACTGCTGTCATAAAGTGCAGAAGCTGGCCCATGAACTTCCTATGGTATCACTTTCTGACTCTGCTGCCTTGTTTGTGAGCTCTGGCTGATCTGATTTTATGACAGGCACTTGCTGTCTCCCCTATGAAATCTATTATACTGATGAGCTGTCAAAATATTGATCAATAATATTTGTAACTGAGAAACTGTAATCTAGGGGATAAATAGCTATTTGCGATTTTGTTTTTTCACCTTTGCTATTCCAAGTCTGTGCTCTGTGTGTGCAATTACTTTCAAAGGTACAGATTCAGTCAGATTTTTGTTGCTTTGAGTTATTTTTTGCTGTTTTTCAGTGATGAATGCTGTGTCATAGCTTGTAAGTCACAGGATGGTCTCCGGATTCTCACATGATCAAGTAAAGGAAATATATTTTAGTGCCCCAAAGCTCCTGCTAGTCCCCGCGTGCTATGTACCTTTTTCAGTTATGTGCTGAGAGGCTGCATAAATCTGTTCAGGTTGTATCATTGCTGAGCCTCAACATCCTTTGACTGGAACCTCATCACCCTAAATGGGCTTTCATCTTTGCTGGCTGGTTTCCATTTGATGTTCTGCCACTGTGAATTTGGAACTGATGAGTTTCATCACACTGTTGCTATTGGGTGGATTTAATAACAGTCTGATACAGCACCTTCCCAATACTAAGCCAGGTAATTCTTCTAGTAGTGCTATGTATGAGAATTAAATGAAAGCACATTCAAAGGTATCTTCTAAGTGATGGAAAAAGATAGTCTTGCTTTTCACTCCATTCCATGATGCAGAAAGCCACAACTGAAAAAAAGGCAGATTTTAGAAAATCAGGGTAATAAAATCTTGTTGAAAAAATGATCATTAATATGTTCAGGGCTGAGAATTGTCTTGGAGGTTGTGTAATGAATTATGTGGGGAAGGTAGTACCAAATGTTACCACTCTGATGCTGTGCTTTAGAGCTTTATCCCTCCTCAATATTGCTGCCCAAGGGTAATCTACAATACCATGGGTCTAACCCAAGCTGCCTGCAGCAGGAACAGCCTTTAACCCTGCATATGTTTCACCCTGCTCCCCAGGGAGAGGACTTGTCTTGTAGGATTCATCTGGTTTAATTTTTCAAGACCTGGGTCATGAGCAAGTGTTTTTCCTCTTCACTAGTGCCACTGAGAAAGTGCTCACTTTTTCTTTTACAGTTTAGTATCAGATGGAAGATGCTTTTCTGAAGAAAGAGCAAGGAAGAGCATACCCCTGGGGACCTGACCTCAGTCAGGGTGTGGTACTGCAGACACTGCTGAAAGAATGACCACTTGAAAGATCATGAGATTTGTGTAGTGTTTCAAAAGCTATCTGCTTGCTCAGTCCCATGAAACATAGGAAAAGAGGTCATGCTGTATGTTATTATATTGTTTTTACAAAATCAGGGTATATTTTTTCAAACTAGGTAAACTGCTGTACATGTGTTTTGTCATCTGAACAATATTTAGCCCCATCGGCACTTTTTGACTTTCTGCCTATTTTCAACTGCTGCAGAATTTTAAATCCTTCCTATTTAATATAGCTCTCCCTGTTTGAATCCTTGAAAAAAAAACTTGAAGTGTTCCCTGTACTTACACTTTTGAGAGCTGAAGCTGTGCCAGAATGCCTTCACAGATCCTGAAAATGGTAATTATAGAAATGGAAGTTAGATGTATGCACCAAGAACCTGCAATGTTTCTTGCTGCAAATAGATACGTGGCCTAGGAAAGTTTAGCATGGTGATTCTTGATAACAGAGAGGCATGTAAGAAATGCGGACCAAAGCAAGTACTTTTCCTTCTTTTTCCATTATTCTTGCTATTTTCAGTATTACTTTTGGTCACACATGGCTTCTCAGAGGAAAGGCCCTACTTAAGTCTCTTAATGGTCTCTACTCTCTACAAGTTTACGTGACAACTTGAGCTATGGAAGGCAAAGAGAAAGAGGGGCTATACTGAGGAGAACAGGACCAGAAGGCTGCTGGGTAAGTGAATGCCAACTCAGACATGGTGAAATCTTCTTTTCTCTGCATGGAAAATGCTAATGAAAAATAAAATTCATAAACATCAGTGGTTTTTAGTTTTTCCATTCTCAGCAAATGAACTCCAGGAAATTCAGTTTTTCACCTTAGCCAAGTTTATCTATATTTTTGCTTTCCAAATGAAAAACGTTTTTTTTTAAAAAGAGTTTTACTCATAAAAGTATTTGGCTGAAACATGCTCTATTTTCTCTTCAGATCATATAAATCTTTCATATAAAGTGTATAATCTCTGTTGAATAAGTTTTGGAATAAAATTTCTGGCCAGCCTTAGTCTTTGTACTCAGCACTGCAGCTGGTCTGCGGCCTCAAATCAAGTGGAATGTAGATTGTAGTCATGCTGCAAATGACCTTCCTCCAGCATTTCTGAAAGTTGCTGCTTTTTCATGGAATATTTTTGACTTGGTAGTTCCTGGCGTGTGGCAGCTTTGCGTGTAACCAGAGCACTTCTCCTGTGCTGTATATAGCTGGTGCTGCAAGTGCTGCCTCTCCAAAGGCAAGCAGGCTGCCTGGGAGGATGAAAACCTAAAGCCCGGGTGTCAGGCTGCGTTGTACCCGGTTCAGGGATCTAACATGCATAAAGAGAGCCCAGCACAGCTTTGTGATTCCCAGGGTGTTGATGTTCTCCTGGCAAGTGTTAAAGCAGCCCCCGACTTGGCTTGGCAGCACGTTTACCCTGGTTAGATTTCCCCGGGGCCCTTCTGCAGGCAATTTCTCTCTGCAGGGCTTGTACCCTGCGCATTAACAGTGCACAGAGTTTGTCTTGTCTTCTCAACATTACCTGAAGATTTATTTCTCCATGCAGGGACAAAGCGTACCTGCGTTTGTGGCGTCTTTGCGTTCCTGGAGCTGCGCATGGGCACTGTTTTGACAGCCTCGATCTAGCCTAGAGGAAGTCAGTAAGAGAGCCATGAGGTCAGCTTCTCTCTTTAGTGAGCTATTTAATGTTTGTATTATGTGACTTAGAGTGAAAGGACACTTTTAGGTTATGGTATCTCAACAAACAATCCTGTCTTTGTTGAGCTGTGATGTCGCTGGTGGTGAAGGTCTTGCATCGCTGATCTCAAGCAAGGGCATTTTCTGCAGTTGATCTTTGAATAGAAGAACAGATCCTCTAACAAACACCCTGAAGACATTTACATATGTTTTGAAACAAATTTAGTAGCTAGATATTTTTCCTAATAAGTAATTGTTTTATTCTTCTTCCTGCATCATCTTGTGGTAAATCATTTCTTTAATCCATCACAAAGCTGTTGAGAACATTTGGAGAAAAAGAAAAATGTAAAAAGCCTTCACACCCAAAGTGCTGCTCTGCCTCCCTGATCCTTCTCACAGCCATTAGCTCCTCAGTGCCCCAGTTCAGTGGAGATGGCATCTGAAAAGATTTCTGTTGTTTTCTAGAAACCTTTTTGTATGAACAGTATCAAAATGATGACAGGGAACATCCACATGTATTATTCACTGTTAATACAAATACTCTCTTTTGGTCTTTTTATAAGCGACACCAGGTGAAGGAATCTGTGCCGACCTGCAACAGAGCAACCTACTTAGCTCTGCTTTGTGGTCCTGAGTAAAGGACTGCTCAAAACTTTTTGCAAAAGCTATTCAGTAACTTTTTCTTTTTTTTTTTTTTGTCAGAGAGACAGTGTTGGGTTTTGTAAATGCATTACTTGCTAACAATTGCTAATAGTTCTTCAAATTACAAAAAATGTGACTGTGTAAGAAACTTTCACTTCCTTTTCTCTGATTATCTTTTAAATTTTGCCTGGAAAAAAAAATCTGATCAATTGAAAAAAATTTTTGAAACAGCCTCTCTGAAGCCTCATTTCTGTACAGGGCCATATACACTGGTGCATTTATGTACAGCATGCTGCTGGCTCTGCATAACTCAGCTATGGCCCTTCTCAGAAAACATCCTGAAGGGATAATTTCCACTGCAAAATCAACCACTTACTTGTAGATTCATCCTTCTCCACTGTAGATAACTAACCTAAATGAGGTTTTAGGGGGATCTTACAAAATTGTATCTTATTTCTCTCTGTTAGCAGTAGAATCCAGGGGTGGCAGAGCTTCTAACTGGTTTGACTAAAGTTACATGTCTGAATACAGAAATGTGGTGGGATGAATCCAGGTTACTGCCCCTTGTCCTTTGTCCATTTGTAGTGGAGTTAAAAACAGCATCGCAGAGAACAGGACCCAGTCTCATGTTGGAGGCTGCTCTTGTTATTGAGAGTAGGGTTTGCAGCAGGATTTCCTGTGTGCTCTTTGAGTCCCCTCTGAAAGCGGAACTGGTGTTTTCTGGAGAGGCTTTTTCCTAGTGCTTATTGCCCCCTCCATGCTCTGTGGACTGCAGTGAATTGATTGCTTCATCCCTGATTTGCTGTTATTCGCTTTTTGCCGATAGGAAGTTGAGGGAGGGAGAAAGGACAAAAATATCTGTAAGATTTGAGCTCTGGGGGTTAAAAGGTTATCTGCACCTTTAGAGTTAGCCCCTCTTTTGCTGACATGCAATCCTTTTCTGGGAGGGTGTTTGGGTATAAGACTCTGTGTCCATATAGCTAAATAAACCAATATCTGGTAGTGAGCTTAAGCACTGGGCCATAATTATCCATGTCACTTATTTGGCAGGTTACTGCCTTCTGTGGCTGGGCTATGCCAGCTGGCAGTTGGCATGGCTAAGGGAAGATGATGCTCCAGAGACCATCCCTCACAGGCAGGATGGAAAATACTGTGCAATGTCTGACCCCTCCTCTGTCCCCTGACAGGCTCCAGGAAGCCTTGCTTCCTCCAGCACTGCTGTATGCCCTTATGCCCTGCTGCATGGCACAGATATTTCACCTGCACTTGCTACAAAATTATCACTCTGCTGAAATCACATAATGTGTTTAAGTCACGTTATTTCAAGCATTTTGAATTAAACACCATCTCCTGTCCCAATTCTTAAGGATACAAAGCATTACAAAGGCTGCAGAGGACATTTACAGCCAGGTCTATGCAGTGTGGATGTGAAGATGAGCAGAAGGCTGAAACACCTCTCCTATGCAGACAGGCTGAGAGAATTGAGGTTGTTCAGCCTGGAGAAGAGAAGGCACCTTCCAATACCTAATGTGGCTCAAGAACGGTGGAGAGGGACTTTTTATAAGGGCATGGGGGCATTGACAGGGGGCATGGCTTCAAACAGAAGGGGGGTGGGTTTGGATTAGATATTAGGAAGATATTCTTTATTGTGAGGGTTGTGAGGCTCTGGCACAGGTTGTCCAAAGAAGCTGTGGGTGCCCCATCCCTAAAGGTGTTTAAGGCCAGGTTGGATGGAGCTTTGAGCAACCTGGTCTAGTGGAAGGTGTGGCCCATGGCAGGAGAGATGGAATGAGATCATCTTTAAGGTCCCTTCCAACCCAAACCATTCTATGATTCTATGACCCACTGTGGTTCCCTTGGCCCCAGTCTCGCCCCTGTTGTTATTTAGCAACACAGCCATAGGCAGAGAGGTTGGAGGTCTGGAGCCAGGTACCTCTGTGTGGGAAGGGCAAAGGACAGGGGTGCTGACTGTAACACCTGGATCTGAGGGAGCTCCTGGTGTATAGGAAAAACGGGGGAGAGACATCTGCAATACAGAGCACTGGCAAAAGACTCTTTTTTGGGCCAAAAGTACAGTAATTTTGGGATTTATGAAAACTGATAGTGCAGCCAAAAAGTGTTGCCCTGAAAAGAAGGTTGAAACAGCCTGTGTCTGTTGGGATTTATCTGTGCTGTTTGTCCAGGTCTCCAGCCAATAGTCTAGGGCAAAAGTCGCATTATTTATGCGTCCCATCTTAGGTGTCTAAAAGATCCTTAAATCCTAGTAAATAAAGCACACCCTGAAATCAGGTGGATAACTATACATGGATGAATGACTCTCCCCTTCAGGCTGGGGCTGCTGGGGAAAGTTGACAGACTAAGCCTGTTTTGGCTTTTTTTTCCTTTTTTCCCTGCAATGTTATTTGCTACCAGAGTTAAATGCAGCAGAAGTTGTGCCCACTGGGAACTTCTGCACATTTGACACCACTCTGAGGTCTGGCACTGACTGCTAGAACAAAGCTAGGGTGAATGAACTTGATAACAGATGTGAATTTATCTATCAGATATCAGAATCTGTCAGAATCACACACACACAAAAAATTATTTCTGATAATTTTCCTTCATGCAAGTCTGCAAGGCTTTTCCCCCTCAGAAATAGAAAATGGGAAGTACTTTTTGGACAGACATGTCCTCTAAATTCTGTGGTTTGTGCTCCTTATAACTGCAGTTGCTGACTAGCAACAAGTGATTACTGTTTTCTGTTGTTATTTTTAGAACTTAGATATAAATGGTGCAATAAAAGGAGAAGGGACAAAATAGTGTAGTGCTTCAAACTTTCAATGTTTTGAAAACAGCTGCTGAAGTCAGGCTCATGCACTAAGCTGTGGTGTACCTGGTAATGCTGTCAAGAGCTGGGTGTTTGTGTCTGCAGTGTGTTAAGAGCAAATCTGAGGTGACAGGTTTTACAAGTAAGCCAGACATGACATCTATAGATCACAAGCTGTACCAAAACCCAGTGGCTGCATTTCCTAAGGCTCACTAGGAGGCATGAGTCTGGAATTTTCAGTAAGCCAGTGTCTGTAGGCTCTAACAGCTGGAAATTACGAAGAGTATTATCAACGAATGAATGCAGAGCTAGCAGCTCACTGAATGCTAATACTGCAATGCTGGGCAGCCATAAAGGTCCTTCTGTAACTAATTCAACTTTCTGAACTCCAGTTCCTCGTCTCCAAAATAGGACAGTGGGTGATCATTTTTGCAGAAAAGATCCACTGATGAGGAGAACCAGATTGGGGATATGGTTGTTTGCCCACAGGCTGAGCAAGCCTCTTCTTTGTTCTTGTTTTGCAGTGGCCTGCTTGTCCTCCCCTTCTCTTTGTATGTGGCATTCGTCTAAAGGGATCCAGGTGGGAAGGGGTGTAGCAGATAACCTCAATGACACCTGTATTCCTGTATCCTCTCTTAGCTGCAAGGGTTTACAGTCAGCCCAGTGGCAGGCTCAGCAGAGCACTCTGATGTGCCCTGCATTCTTCATTGTCTAGATACAGCAGCAGTTCATTCCCTCTGAATATGGGCCATAATGTCCAAGCAGAAGCCAGTGCCCTTCTATTGCTTGTTTTATGAAACTGAAAGTAATATTTATGTGATGTTCATTTGGACTCTGAATTCCTCTAGTTTCACTCACTAGGTTTAATCAGCATTACTCAAATATTTTAGTAGCTTCCTACTGACCCTCAGGACTGTAATAAAACCTGAAATGGAGCAATTTATTTGCAAGCCTTTAAGACAATGCAGATCTGTTCTGAAATGCATCCTCCAGGAGCACAGAAAGAAATAGCTTTCCATTTCACCCACAAAGAAGGATGAGGTTTCATTTTTAGTTAGACTTTTGCACATTTACACCTTCCTCTCTAGGTTTTACTAACAGCCACAAAGCTTTCCAAGCTCTCAGAAAGGGCTGTAAGAAGCAGAGGTTTCCACAGGACATTGGGGTTATGCATGGAGTGCAGACATGGTCCTTCTGTAGCTCAAACATTGTACCAAAGCCTCCTGGTCCAGCACTGCAGTTTCCCAGTGTGGAGGCCCTGGGCAGGAGCAGGGAGTTTGATGGGTGCTCTGGTTCCCTTCCACCAGTGCAGGGTGCACTACATGAGGCCAAGCAAAACTCAGCTACTCTTCCCTCCGTCAGTTCTGCCACCATTTTTGAGCCTCATCTGCAAGAATTTCTGCCCTAACCTTTCCTGGGATAGCAAATGCCATGGCCCAAAGTTTTATTGCATTTGGACAAGCATTCACTGATGACAAAGCACTCTATCTACAGAGTCACGTAGGGCAGGGACATCTTTCCACTAGGTCAGTTTGCTTAAAGCCATTTCCAAACTGGCCTTTAACACCTCCAGGAATTGGGCATCCACAAGTTCTCCAGGCAACGTGTTCCAGTGTCTCACCACCTTCATCATAAATAATTTTTTTCTTATAGCTAATCTAAATCTAACCTCTTATACTTTAAAACTGTTGCCCCTCAACCTGTCACTGCAGGCTCTGGTAAAAAGCATTTCTCTATCTCTTGTATAAGCCCCCTTTATAATAAGTGGCAATAAGGTCTCTCCAGGTTGAACAACCCCAACTCTCTCAGCCCCCTGAAAATTTTTGTGCCCATTTTCCATTTCTTACCCAGAGTGGAATCTGTTTTGCCAAATACAGGAATTGCTACGTGACCTCCCTGTCTTTATCTCAACATGTGAGCTTTCTTGTCCCTGGGTTTTTTTCCTGTTTTCTACCCCATCCTATTGGGTGTGTTAAGGTGGAGAGTGAGTAGCTGGGTGGGAGTTTGACTGTCAGCCAAGGCTAACCCACCAGAGGTAGCATCCTTGAAGCACATTTAAAATACAAATATAGAACATGTTTCTTCCAAAATGACTGCTCTTGTGTGGGGTGTTTGCCTATTACACACTTTCAGCCCCTTTCTCTGCTTAAAAGGAGTCACATTTTTACCACCCTGCCCTGTTGGCTGTGTAATGCTCTGGCTTTCTTCCTTCCCTATTATAGGTGTGATTTGGAACAAAAAAAAAATTAAGCGTTGGCTGGAACAGAGACAGTAAGGAAGAGTAAGTGGTGCACTGACTTGACAGGCTGGCACTGGCTACTGTCCTGACCAACTGTTTAATGTGCATATGTTATTGAAGGAAATGTATAAACAGCCCACGGAGCAGGAATCAGGATCTGGGGGATCAAAGAGTTGGACTCCCTTTTTGTCTCTGGGGAAGATGTCAAGGATGTCAGTCTTCAGTTTGAGAGCGAGTAGTGCAGGGAAATTACTTGGTGAAAAAGTACTCTGTCTTCTAGGGACTAGAATTTCCTAAAGTATCTTTGGCATGCAGCAGATCTCCAGAGCTCAAATGGATCATGAAGGCTCGCATCACAGAGTTCAATTCCTTGCTCCAAATCAGCCAAAAGTGATGATTTGGAATTATCCAACTGTTAGCTGGACCTGTTTCTCTCTGGCTTTAAACAGCCAGTTTCAGAAATGGGCTCACAGCTGACATATCTAAGCAGACACAACTGCATGTTCTCCTTGGTGGCCTTCCCTGTTGGCTTGGCTCAGGCAGCCCTTTGCTTGGTGTGCCCATTTCCAGTGAAGCCAGCTCCCCTTTCTACTGCCCCGTGGCATTCCCTGGGGAGCCCCAAACACCCTGCCCAGATCTGTGAGCTCTCTCAGGTTCTGACAAATTCAGGTCCTCTTTGGATTTAGCTCTCAGGTCAAAGTATCAAATTTGTCTACTTTGTGATTGATCCTAATTTTTAAAAAAGGCCTCTAGAAAGCTGAAACATTAGTGTGTTGATATCTGACTTTGCACATTGCACAGGGGCAGGCTGGAGACTGCACGTCTGAGCTAAACAAATCTGAGACAAACTTCTCCAGAGATCTAACAGCATTCTTAGCATTCCCTCAAGACCTCTCTCCTTGTGCTAATCCAAACACGCTCTTCTAAAAAGTCAAGAGGCTTGTGCTCTTCATAATCCCAACAAGACACTGCTAACTTTGCTACATTTCAATACTCTGGGCACTATCTGGTCAATTGTTTTCTCATGGAGAAAAGGCAGATTTTTCTTGCATTACCATCACTCTTGGAAAATAAAACATAGAATAAAATTATTTCAATTGGAAGGGAACTCTAATGATCATCTAGTCCAACTGTTTGACCACTTCATGGCATGTTAATAAGGGAACTGCCCAAATGCTTCTTAAACACTGACTGGAGGCATCGACCCCTCTCTAGGAAGTCTGTTTCAAGGTTTAACCACGCTCTTGTAAAGACATGCTTCTGAATGTTCAGTCTAAATCTCCCCTGGAGACAAAGTATGCTAATAAACTATTTTTGCCATGGCTATAATGGGAAATACTCTACTTAATTAGCTCAATGGATTATAGCATTTACTCACAATTACATATAGAGAAGCACTTGGTTTGGGAAAAGGCTGTATTGTATGTGGAAGGGTTAAACTGGATAAGTTGTTCCTGGAGAGCAGCCATACATGGCTGTTTTCCTCTCCAGACAGACAACCCCAGCAGTAGCCCTTTGAGGATATTAATCATGAGTTTCTGTGAAGCTCTACAGTGACAGTGTGGGCTGTTATGATACCAGTTTCATCTTTGATCAGATGTGAAGCCAATTCTGGCAAGGGTGTGGTCATCTTCTACCTGAAAGGCTTGTTTGGGTTTTTCGGGTGATTTTTTTTAACTTCTTCCTGCCTTAGTTCTGAGTCCCTTAGTCCTGTTTAGTTGTTAATTGTAGACCATTAGTTGGAGTAATAAGTGTCTATTTTCTGTGATTTTCCTTTGAGTCATGAAGTGTTGGACAGAAGAGCAGCTAGCACTGCTGGAAATGCTGCTAGAAAAAATAATCAGAGTTCCCGGTGCTACTTACAGATTCTTCAGATAAATTTTTCAAATTGTCTTTTTAGAAATTACAAATTATTCAGATACTAAAAAATGTCATAAAATATATTTTAAAGTTTTGAGTTCTCTGTTCTTTCAGCAGCAATGGCTCTCTGTACCTATAAATCTAGAAAGACTGGGTGAAAACCAGTGCAAAAAACATTGCTTTTCAGTCACTGGTGACTGATGAGACAGGCCCAAGCAGGTGGTCCATCTCTGCAGTTGTTCTTTCTCAGCAGTACTACATCTTACTGAAAACTTTGTTCTCAGGTTTTGAGTATGGCTTCAGTCTGTCTCGCCAGGAATGTGCAGTGTTGAGCAATGCAGCTAATTTTTTCCAATGAATCTCGTCATCTTTCCTATATCCTAAACTGTCCTGATGGCCTATATACCTGTTCTGAGGTCATTGTGCTCTTTTGCTTGACTCTGATCGGGCACATGTGCTCCTACATAAACAAACACCCCCCTTCCAGACAGTTAGCTCAAAGTTCTGTTCTCTTTTAATTTCAGAGAAAACCAAATCCTCTGTGGCATTAACTTGGTGAATTAAACTTTTGTTTAAGTTAAATTCTCTTGAAAGACAGAAATAAGCTGGAATTGAAACTTCACAGCTGAAATACTTTGCTTATATTTGTTTTGTTTGGCTGTACCTTCCTTGAAGGTGACTTAGACCCACTGCATCTTTAGTTGGTACTGAGAAAGTAACACTTATAGCTATCTTGTGGAAACACAGATTTGATTCAAATGATATTAATATTTCTCTTCCATCCTCTCCATCTCTGGCTTGGCTGAAAACTTCTGTTATTGGCTTGCAGGTTTCAGTAGAGTGAAAATTTCTTTGGCACATCCACATGAAGCTTGTGGATGTTGTTTACTGTTCCTTAGGCTGTAACAGTAATTATATATCAAATGGCAGAGTGAAATCTCTAGAGACTGGAATTTCCTCTAAAACATTAAGCCTATGACAATGTTGTCCACCTCGTCTAACCACATACACCTTACATATGTGTATGTAAATTTCCTTCCAATTTTACTTATATCTTAAAAAGACTTCATTAAATCTTGTTCTGATTTAAGCATTAGTTCTTAGATGCTGTTCTTGGATGTCAGAGATTTAGTTCTCACCACTCAAGGAAATGCTTTTATCCCAAATAACCGATGGCAAACCTGCAGTGGAGAACTCCAGTGTGGCTGCCAAAGAGAGGGTGTGGTGAATGAGGCGGAGAAAGGCCATGAGGTGCACAGCTGTGCCCAAGCCCTGTCTAACCAAGCAGAGCTAATGGGTTTTGAACTGAGGTTGGGGGTTGTTGGCTCTCATACTGCTTACAACAGGAAGCCAGGAGCCTTCATTCTCTGCTCTTCAGTCACACCTTGTAAACACAGCTTGAGGACCTGGAGAGTGCAGAATTAGGATGATTTAAACTCATTATTTCAATAGATACACTGACCATCTTATTGACTCTCAATGTACTGTTTATGTAGGAACCTCTGTTTGAAACAACCCCTAATTAAACACCAGGAGAAAGAAGCCTTTCCATTTTCATTGAGCTCCAATCTTTTATTTTATCTCATAATAACTATTTTGCTATTTTATTTCCTTTGTATTGAGCCTAAGATCAAAGCAATAACTTTGTTAAAAAGCAATCAATTCTAATCAGTTTAATAAGCAGCAAAGGAATTGCTTTGACTAAATGAAGGGGTGGTAGCCAGATCTCTGTGCTGTGAGCCTGTGCCTGCTGGCACTGCTCTGTGCTTCATGTCTCAGCCTCCCTTGGTCCCTGCCCCGTTCAGTCCCTGTCCTGTCTCATCACGTTGTGGGTATGTGCCTCCTTTTCCCACTCTGGGAGTTTGAGCAGCTTTAGTCTGTTCAGCTCACATGAGAAAGGCCTGAATAATTACACCATGGAGACATTCCTGGAGCTGAGGGTAAACAGCAGGGAAGCTGAATTTTATTCACTTCTAAGCAGAACTTACCCAGCTCTTGGTATCCAATGTAGAACATTTCAGTTTCTTACTTTTTTCACTTACCACTGCCCAGTCCAAAATGAAGCAATAAGTTGGTGCATGTGCTCAGGCCATTTGCTTCCTAGGGCTTTCACATACCAGGGCTACATTTCTGGAATTCCTACTATTCTTTAAAACATAAAGCTCCAGTTATATCCAAGCTCCTGGTGTTAACAAGTTAATTTGCTTTTCAAATTTTGCCACTGATCTGGAATGCCATGTCATTGACTGGCACTGGCATTAGCATTAGCCTCAAGACGGAAAGCAGTATTCATCCATTGCCATTTGGCTTTTTCATTAATAGATGGTAGGGCAGAATACACCCTCAGCAAACTGGGAAGAGTGGCTGATATAACAGAGGGTTGTGCTGTCATCCGAAGGGACCTTGACAGGCTGGAAAAATAGGCTGACAGGAACATCATCAAGTTCGACAAGAAGAGCAAAGTCCTGCACCTGGGAAGGAACCAATGTATACTGGGGACCCCCCAGCTGGAAAGCAACTTGGAAGAAAAGGACCTGGGCATCCTGGTGGATGCTAAGTTGAACAGGAGCCAGCAATCTGCCCTTGGAAAGAAGGGCTAATGGTATCCTGGGACCCATTAGGCAAAGCCTTGCCAGCAGGTAGAGGAAGTTGATCCTGATCCTCTGCTCAGCACTGGTGAGGCCATACCTAGAGCACTGTGTCCAGTCCACCAGAGGCAGATGGGCACAAACTGAAACACAGAAGGTTTCCTCTGAACACCAGAAGACACTTTTCCATGTGAGGATGCCTGAGCACTAGCACAGGTTGCCCAGAGATACTGTGGAGTCTCCCTCCTTGGAGATACTCAAGAGTTGTCTGGATACAGTCCTCAGCAACTTGCTCTAGGTGACCCTGCTTGAGGAGAGGGTTGGACTGGAGGACCTCCAGAGGTCCCTTCCAAGCTCAATCATTCTGTGATTCTGTGATCTTTTCCTGTTACAGACTGGAAGGCAGAGGATGACCTTGTCACTCAAATTTAATACTGAGTGTCTTTGCTCTAGCTAATGTAATATATAAGAACAATTCTTTTCTGAAATCAAATAGCTTGAGCTAGAATGTATTAAAAGGATCCTTTCTCTGAGGCCTTTGGGATTAAAGGAAGGACTCACAGGAAGAATTTCTAAAAATTGATGTGGCAGGTGAACTGAGCATATGTGGGTGCCAAATTACACATTGTTCATGGTCCTCCTTTGCCACCCACAACTTCCTCTGGATACACCTTCTGGCTTAGACAACATGAAAACAGCACAGGGGATCTTGCATCCTTCTTCAAAAGTAAAAGATGTGAAGCAATTCAGCAAAAGGCGACTCTCAGGCAGCTGGTGAGCAGGCAGGCCCAGGTACAACAAGGTGCTGAGAGGCAATGTCACAGAAACAGAGCTGTACACAGACACGAAGTAGTTGTTCACCCGATGAAAGGTCTCATCACACAGTACTTGGACTGTGCTTTTCAAAGTACACTCTGCATAGTTGTATTTTTCATTGAGAAGCTCTATTAAGCTTTAGAACAAGGCTGTAATCAATTGCTACTGTGTTTTCTGATGTTTGTGATGATCAGCTGGAATGTGCTCTTTAATATGAAAGCAGTGTATGCATCATTTCTACTGTAGATTGGCACTGAATAACCTCACAAATATATTAAACTGTTAATTTGACTTTAGTTTGTCTAAATGCTTCAATCTAGGCTGTGAATTCTTTTACTAAGAGAGCATTCATCCCTTTCAAAATTGAGCACACTGCTTGCCTTCCCTTTTAAATACCTTGGCTATAAAACAGTTGCAAACACTGAAGTCAAACCAGCAAAATACTGTGGGAATCATCAGGTGAATAATATTATTTTAAATTTACTTTTAGGTACTTTTCCTAACAATATCAGGGATATATTTCTTGTATTTGATGATGCACATTTGCTTATAAGCCAGGTACTAATTAACATACCCTGCACTTAGGATTCCCTAGTGACAATCAAAGAACAAAGGTCTTGGGAATGATTAACAATCAAAGCTAAAGATAACAGCTGACATTAGATCAATCTGATCTTTACCAGAATGCATTTGGCTACAAAGACATGAAGTAACCCCTGTAATCCTTTAAGTGAGGTTGCTCCAATCATACAGAGGCCATAAAAATAGCACTTGAAATTTAAGAGGTTTATGATGGCCAGCGCCCTACATGAAGAAACATCAAAAGAAAATATTCATTATATGTAAAGTTTGCTTAGACTTGAGAGGCCATTTAACACCAATGGCACAACCTTCAAGCTGGGAAAAATGTACTTCGTTTTCCTGTCCTGTACACAACCCGTTAACTCTCAGTTCTGCCTCTCCCTCTGCCCCTCATCTTCACTAAATCCAAGTGATCTCTTCTTATACAACATTTAGGTGACTTACTTTCTTTTGAGTGTGCTGTTACACTCCACTCTAAATATGATCAACTCTTTGCTTTTTCACCTTAATGTTCTGCTTTAACTATGCTGAATCCTAAAGCATATTCTATTTTGGGAGCATCCTAGCTTTCGGCATGTTTATAAATCAAGTCCTCAGCAACCTGAAAGTAGAGTGATGGTTAGTGTCCAAGGCTGCAAATCAGCTTAGCTTGGTTGCTGATAAATATGACAGAAACACGTGTCTGCAACTAGTAATTTTCTCTTGCTAGGACATTTTTAGGGGCAAAAAAAGAAGATTTTAACGCATCCATCTGAAAATCTCTCCCAGACATGTTATCTGTATCTTCTTAACATACTGTTCTGGGGCTGCTAGTATAGAAAGAGCAGGGAGAACAATTTAAACCTTACTGAAATTGAGCAAATTGGATTGTGGCAGCTAAGTTCAAGTGAAAGCTTCTTGTAAATGAAGAGCTTACAACTATTAGGCTGGCAGAAAGCCATGTGATCTTACTCATCTAATTCGCAGGAGACTTCTAGATAGTGACAAATCCTACTGCTCCAGTGGCTGCATGTGTGCAGGTGCAGAATCACAGAGGTACTGCAATGAACAGCGAGGCACGAACAGCAAGAAGGGGAGAAAGGATACTGCTGCTCTGTTGTCAGTGCTGCCACTTGCTCCCTGTGACAATTCTGTGACTAATTTCTTTTTTATCACCTTAATGTCAAAGACTCAGGAATGATGGACTCAGTTCCCAGTGTGGTAGTTCTGCAAACACAGAACAAAAAGGCAATTTCTGCCTCTAACCCCAAGCCTGCCATCAAAGAATAAGATACAACACAGCAGGATGCAGACAGCTTAGTAGGAGTATGTGGGATCCAGTGGAGACATTATGCTCACTGTCAGAGGCAGGTTGCTCCAGCTACCAGCAGCCTGGCTAGCTGGGAACATTTTGATGGCATCATGGCTAAAGAGATTTTAAGAAATGTTTGAGGGTACACATAAGCACGCCTATGGAACTTCATTGACAACTTATGTTGTGTGAGGGCAAGAGAAAGATAGATGACATGTTTTAGGACTCCAAATAAGTGGGTCCTGCCACAGTCTGTTTAGAAGCATATTTTAATCCCTCTGAGAATGACTAGAAGACAAGAGCTAGACAGAGGTAGAGGTTTGAAGAGCTGAGAGTGAAAAGATGAGGAAAAAAAATACATTAATGCTATGCAAGGAGAGGATAAAATGAAGGATCCAACTAGCAGCACAGGAAAATTATTTTCTGGAAGGATTTTGAAATACACAAATAGATAGCAGGGATACTGGTAAAAACAACCTGTCAGGCTGAGGTGTCTCCTGGCCGTGGTGACAGAAGATGAGACACGGAATGACAGGAGTGAAAGGATGGCAGTGTTTCCCAAGTGAGCCGGAGAAAAGAAAGGAGAGATGGTGGCACAGATGGTAGCCCTGTTGACTCTGTGTTAGAGTTCACACGTGTATAAGATGCTCTCAGACAGACAGATTTGCATGCAAGTGAAAGGCAGGCCCAGGTGAGGGAGGGCAGCATTTTTATGGACAGAAGGCCAGAAGAGGTTGGGGACTCTCAGTCCCAATCCAGTTCATAGTGAGTTTGAGTGAATGTCTTACCCTCCTATACACTCCCTGTCATTCAGCTACCTGTATAAGGTAAGGGTAGTGTTAATTGGATGGTATGAGATTTAACAGATACATGTACAGTGCTCAGAAACC
This sequence comes from Edolisoma coerulescens, assembly GCA_013397115.1. Taxonomy (NCBI): domain Eukaryota; kingdom Metazoa; phylum Chordata; class Aves; order Passeriformes; family Campephagidae; genus Edolisoma; species Edolisoma coerulescens. Next base: position 574,251 of record VWZW01002585.1, read on the forward strand.
TCTGCATGACTCTGTCATCAAAGTGCAAAATATTATCTACCCCAATCTAGAAAATACATTCTTTCTTTCGCAAGTTACTTTGGTGACTTCAGACACCTGTCCTTGCTTCATTGCAGGTAGAAGAAAAACCCCACCAAAACTAGGTCCACCAGTTTCAAGAAACTTCGTTACTCTAAAGGAGCAGCCTTGAAGACCATGAAGTTGTGGGGGCTGAAGATCTCTTCAGTTTCCATTCTGAAAGACACCTTAATCTAGCCAAACGTCTCACATGCATTAAGCCAAGAGACTTGCAGTGGTTTCCCAGGTTACAGTTCATTAGTGCCTGTATCACAGAAGACCAGGAAGCACACTAAAGTAAGTACAAGGCAGGTTTCATTGTTGCATGGTGCTGACAGAGAAATCGCTTCTCATACAGAAAATTAGACAGGCCCTGGTACTTCAGGTATTTTTAACTCGCGTTATGATGAAACTTAGAAATAGGAGAGCTGGCATAAAGGATGGCACGTAAATCCACAGTTCACAGCGTAAGGTGCTGCTCCTTCAAGCTTATGGCATCTAACAGCCACTGTAATAAATACCCATGTGTGGGGAGGATTGATTTGCTGAACACTCTGCTGGACTTCTCTTTCTAGAATATGCATGCTGGCAAGTTTTCCAGCTACAGCGGGATTGGCTTGAGGCCTGAGGGACTGCTGGAAAACAGGCACTGCAGGCTAAGACACCTACCCAAGGGTGCAGTCACAGAAAATAAGCACCCTTAGCACTCTCCTGACCCTACTCCAAGGAAATATCTCCTTTAGCTACATGACAATGTGCTACTTCAAGGTCCTGGGGAGACTGGGGAGATTTTCTGCATTTTTATGCATTCACAGGACCTGACCTTGAAAGGTGCTCTCTGTGAGAAAACCACAGAGTCTGCACAGGGCTCCAGCAGGATCAGTGGCCACCTTGTACATGCAACATCCCAGACATGCAGAGCATTTTCCAAAGGACCAGGGCCATCAGTAATCAGGCTAGGAGTTGGGACTGCTCATCTGCAAGAATCAGTGCTTGTCATACTAACTCCTGCTGCTTCAGTGGTCCCTGTACTCTGCTCCCTGGGTGTGTCTCTCCAGCTGTCTTGTTCTGGCTCCTAGGGGCATGCAGCTTTGATGGTCAGTGTTTAATAGTGCCCAACACCACAAGCTACAGCACAGTCTTACCACAGATTAACAGAAGTAACAGAAACAGGCAGGAGGGAACAGTGCACCTTCTGTGCTTGGTGCTGTTTCAAAAGAACTGCATAGCAATATACAGCAAATACCCAGAGTCTGAAGTATATATCTGGAGTGTCTGACTTCAGAGACATTAACAACTATGTTTCATAGTGATGAGAAGTTACTGAATGAAAAGATGAGCTTGGAAAATGAAAACAGGCTTCCTCATTCCATTTTCCAACTGCCCTGAAAGGAGGCAAAGGATCTTTGTAGAAACTCTCTAAGAACATACTCCCTTCCCAGTTAGTTTTCTGGATTTGCTGATGGATGGGACAGCTCACTGCAGAGGTTATTGGTACATTCAAACATCAGTTTCATAAGCCTATTATTACTAGAATCTGTGGGATAATTAATGCTTGCATGAGAAGTTAATGAAGGACAAAGATTCTTTAGTGCTGATGGTCTCAGTGAAACAACTGTCGGGAACACATGAAAGAGCTATTGTCAGTAGCAAACTACCATTACAGAGAGCCACATGAATATAAATCTCTCAGAAAAGGTGACATGCTCTCTATTTTGTGGCTCTTATTCCAACAGTGACCCCACTGTCCATGTGCATTATCTCTCTGATGCACCCATTTGGCTTCTTGGTGGGCGTCGGTACAGTTGAAGGTCTCATCATTCTGCAGTTCTGACAGAGTCCCATTTACCTGCCACCTGAAACTTGTTCTTCTCTCTAAAAATTCCTCCTCTCTTCTCAGTCCAATTTAACTGTCTTTTGTGATCCCTGAGCCAAATACCCAGATGTAGAGGCCAGCATTTTAAGCAATATTGATGTCATTGTTGTGACATTGTACAAACAAAAGTCAAGTACCCTTCACCTGTGCAACGTGCTTCTGTACAGTGCTGCTAAATTGAGCTTTCATTTGGGTGGTAGCTTTCTCTCTCTAATGGCTAAGGGCCAGCAAATCTTTGGATATGAACTTGGAGGTAATTTAACTCATATCTAGTAAATCAACTGGATGAGAGTGTGCATCAGAGCACAAATCCTGATTGAATTTAGGCAATCTAAAGTTAACAGGAGAGAGAATTTTAGGTCTGGTTAACACCGTTATTATCTGCAGACAGGATTGTGCTTGCTACTCACTTTAAAATTAAATGTGACATACAAGCTAGATGTCACCAAAACCTACATTTTCAGTGCCTTTCAACTTCTCTAGCATATTTAAGAAAATGTTGTATAAAACAGAATTGCTTTTCCTTCTGAGAAAAAAAAAATTCTTCTGAATTCTACTTGGCTGGTTAATGAAATGACTTTCCATGTGGGTCATGATTATCTGGCTGACTGAGTATGAGTTGATCCTCATCCCACCAGGCTGTGATTCTTCTGAGATTGCTACAAATCCCACAAAAGTGCCTGAAAACTGTCGGTTTTTCCCCTAGATTTAAATTAGCTTAGGTTTGTAAAGCTGCCAGGGGAAAGAGAGCTCCTTGTGTATTTGGCTGCTTGGAAAGTTCTTGTACAGTGTTTATCCCTGCTGGTACTTGAAAGACTTGCAAGGACAAATTGGTGCATGGTTTTGCTCAAGATTTCTGTGCACTGCTTAGGGTTAAACCCTGGAAATGCATACTGGCCAGGGGAAAATTCCTTAAATGTGGCCAATCAAGCCCTTTCACATAAAACTAAGCCTACAATAGAGAAAAACAGCTCATCCCACAAAAACTGGTCTGGTACTTGAAGCTATAGGTGACCCTATATCCTCCTCATTCTGTTTTGGGATGGCAGTTCATGTGTAGACCTGGATTCTGGACCAAATCTTTACAGGGTCACCTCTCTTGGTCATTCTTCATTGATCTTGCTAAGACAGGAGCCCATACCTTGTTTGCAGAGAGGTTACTTTCATGTCATTACTTCAGAGTGGTTACAGTTCAAGGAAGAAGTGTTTTTACTGAAGAGGAAGGGAAGGGCTGCAATGCTAATGTTGGCATCTTCAGCCAGGCAAGACCAGGTAAGAGCACACAATGTGCCAACACAATCCCATATGTATGGAGCATTGTTACATATATCCACACAGGGATTGCATCCTAGAATGATTGGAGTTTTATTAAGATTCTTTTGAAAATATCTGTAACATAATAGAGACCAAAACTGGTTCGATCTCTGTGTAACCTTGAGGAGGAAGAAGGGAAAAAAATTGGAAAATGTTTTTCTCTCCTGCAATGGATCTATTTCAGCTTGAGGGGCAAGATACTGGTGACTTTTCTGCTGCAAACTTCATTGACCTTATAATGGTCCCTGTGCATTTGTATTGCTATAGACCAGTCCTTTTTGACATAAATGCAACAATTAAATATTTAGTCATCTTGCACAGACAAGTGAACCCTCAAAAGTCATGCAGGAAGTGCAGAATTGAGCAGGATACTGACCAGTGGTTTTCAATGGACATTATGCCATATAGGTGAAGCTGTTGAATGATTATACCTCAAAGTTCAAGGAATTCTGCCTTCTGGAAGTGCTAGATGTGTGGAGAGAGTAAGTGGAGAAAGGACTTGTCTGTTGCATGGTGTGGGATGTCTGTCTTCCACAATACTAAACAGCATACAGGAAAAGAAGAAAAAAAATAAAATCAAAGAAACATATTCATAGCAACACTGTTCATTCTGTACCCTTGCAGTGCTGGACTTAAGGGAGGATCAGTTTAGTAGCACTTGTCTATAGACATAATGCAAATCAGAGTAAACGCAGCCACACCAGCAGCCGCAACTGGGAAAAAGAGCTACATATGTTAGCAGGAACATCGAAACAAGACAAACTGCAAAATCCTAGTGATGCTTTAAAAATCATTTAATCTTTAAAAAGATGTCATAAATAAAAGGTTTCTTTGTGAGAAAAGCTCTGGAAAAACAATAAACCAGCATATAACAAAACAGTCAGCTCCTGCATTGTCATTTCTAAAGAGGTGAAAGTGTCAGAAATTACAGGAACAAGGAAAATGTGCTTTACTAACACTGTTCAGGGAGCTCATGTTAACTACTAACAACCATAGACATGCACATTTTCATTTGAAAATGCAGGACATAAGTGATGAAGAGACTGATGTAATTAATTGCTCATGAAAAGCATGCAAAATACACCAATATTTGTGCCAATGCAAATGGCAGAGGCAACAAACTGAATATAAAGGAAAACATGAAGACAGGATGGAGAGTGATGGAGAGTGGAAAATGTTTTGTGTGTTTGGTCACGTGCAACAACTGTTGCAGAGTTTACAAATAAATAAAATGAAAAGTAAATAGCACTGTACTAAAACAAAAAGCAGCAACTTCAAATGTGAGATTTGATAAGTCTATGACATGATAGAAGATAAATAGTTTTCAAACATCTTAACTGCAAAGGTCAGACAGTGATGCACAAATAAAAGTAGTGTAACATCAAAAGAGAGTGAACAGCTCCTTTGTGATCAAGAGGAGAAACTGGATCTGTCACCCAGCAAAAATGAGTCATGTAACAGAGAGAACCGAGTGCAATTGATTTTGAACCACAATAAAGATGGGCAGCATTCCCATCAAAGTCAAGTAAAAGCAATCTCTTAGGAATACTCAGAATCTCGTGTGATCTCAGTAGAAAGATGTAGACATCAGGTTCTCTATTGCCAACAGAATAAAAACACCCTTGACACAATGGAGGGTGTCCTGCAATAATGTAAGGACTGTAAGGACATGGAAGGACTTAGATTCAAAAATCTAAGGATGGGAAGCAGCCCTTCAATGTGGCCACAGGGAACCCAAAATATTTTTGGTAAACTGCAGATCTGCTCTGCATTACGAGAAAGAGAGTGACAGGGGGGCAGACAGACAACTGTTGCCATATCTAGAAGCAGCCTTCTAGTATAAAAAGGCAGCAACAGAAAATAAACTATGCAAACATTACAGACACCACTTTCTTGTGAAACATCAATGAATAGTGAGACAAGCACAACATCTGTACAAATACAGCTGACTATTCACACCCAGGTCATTCTTTCAAATATACCTCCAAATCACTCAACATTGATACTTAGAAAATGAGATTATCAATTTTCCAGGTACATTGGTACAATGGTACCTGGAAAAAGAGGGAAGTTCTTAACTGAAACAAGATGAGCACAGACCCACAGCAGAGATCTAACAAGCTAGTTATGGATATCTGACACAATATTAAGGTATCTTTAATTGCAAAAGATGAATCAGAAAAAAAAACCCTTACAAGAAAGGGCAAAGCTGAACAGAGATAAAATTGCTAAGATTTTAAAAGAGGTCTGCAAAAAGCAAAGAAAATGGGCAATTAGTTGTTCCCAGATAGAATATTTTGAATAGTTCTTGGTAAAAGTAACCTGTCACAATGTCTGATACTGTAGCTGGCTTTGCAGTACCAGCACTACTCCAGCTCACAGAAATGGAAGACAGACACTTGCCAATTAGCAAACTCAAGAACTCTGAGTACTGTGGGGTCATATAAGGATGCAACCGTTTTGGGGCAAAAAGCGCAGGCTTTTATTTCATGGGGACATGAATATGTACAGTCAGTACAAACACGAGGCAAAATCACAATGATGAAAGATGGTGAAATATTCAAATCTTGAGATTTGAGCATCAGCTCTTAGAAAAGACATAGATCTAACAACAGCTATTGGAGGGAGCACTCAAACCTGAACTGCAGTGGCAGGACCAGCTGCCAGGGATGTCCTGCATTTCCTGGAGACATGCACTTTTGTCACAAGTAACGTCTCTGGAAAACTACACAGTAATAAATCATGAAAGAGCTACTATTCTAAACTAAGAGGAAAACATTCTCCGTTGCTAAGGGAAGTCAGGGCTTAGTTAACTCATCACTTTTTTCATAGCGGATTCACATATACACGAGTAGAGAATATGCCTCATGATGCACATTCATGGAATGATCGCTATGTGAATTGATTAACTCCTTTCACAGACACGATCCTCTGATTTAGTTTTGCTGTTTACATTTTAGTAACTGCCATTCTTGATTACAGTGTGGGGAGATGTTCCTTCTCTACCTTTGAGCACGGGATACTCTTAGCAACCCAGCAGATGGTTTGGTGGCAGCTGATAGGGGTTGCTTTCTGGCTTCTTATGCAGATGAGATTTAACCACTGGGCTGTTCTTACTGATGTTTCTTCTTTAACTCAGTCTTCATAGACACAGAAAAGAATTTTTCTGTGTTTTACATTTTGTATATATGCCAGCTTTAGGTAACAATTTAGCTTTTTCTGGGACAATGAAGTATCATCTGGTGTAGTGAAAAGTCAAATGCACCAGTACTGGGATAACTCTCCAAATATTTTTGGTTGCTAGTCTTGGATTTTCAGTCCCAGGCAAAATGTAGACACATCATAAATATAACTACAATGTAATGGCAACACTTGTCTTTTGCCTCCTCGGTACTGAGAAGTTTGAGGCTTAAAATAGTGATGTGCTTGCCGCATGGATAGTATTAGATAGACAGATGGTACACTGTTCTCACTTTGTAATCATACAACCCATATTTCCATGGACCTACCTACTGCCTCGTAGTCAGCATGTGAATACAAAAGGTTAACTTGTTAGGCGTGCCCTGGTAATTGGAGAATTGTCAAGTGTTTTCTGCACTGCTGAGCACACTGGTGCATGCTGATTATTTTCCAGGGTTTTAAAATATATCTTTCTCTTACTTTTTTAATAAGTCTTGCTGGAATGGAGGAACACAACAGAAACTGATGTGCCTTCCAAAGAGAATTCCTTCTCTCTTACTGTTTATATGTACACAACTGGGAAAGTCATGTTCTCCTCATGCATCGTAATTGCTGACGTAGTGGCATATCCTATAAACGAGGTCCAGTTTTCAGGCGAATTGCTACATTTCCTTTGTGGTTCCTTCAAACACACAGACTCATGGTGTAGTTTGTTCTTTATTACTCTTTCTTTTTGCATAAAAAAATTCAATTCATTTTGTAAATCATTCACAATAGTGGCTGCAGTGATATCACTGTTTGGTTTAAGCACCTTTTCCCATTTAACTTTGCCAGGATTATATTACTTGCTATCCCTACTGTGTAAGCTCTGTAGCAGTTGTTTTGGTCCCTTTGTAGCTAAGCTTATCTCAATGTGATTTCTATTTCTTTGTTTCTGAAATGTTAACTTTATTAAACTTTTGCTTTCTTAGATAAAGTATGAAACAAACATTGGAGAGGTACATAGCGAAACCCATTGTATAAACAAGCAGTATCTTCTTATGCAGATATGAAAAAACTCTTTGTCTGGGAATTCCTCAGATATACAAAGAGAACAAAACTCTGCAGTTTCTCTCCATGCACACTCTATTGGTTTTTCTGGGGTTTCTCCAAACAGAAAATCAAATTTCAATACTGGGTTATTACCCAGAAATATGTTCCCAGGGCTCTACGGAAAGGTTTCCCTTAATTCCTACTTCTCTGAAATAGTCTTGTTAAACAAGCCTAAAAAATGCTCTGGGAAGGCTTAGTGAGGCATATTATCTTTGACTTTTTCTGTTGCCATGTACACAAGTTTATCTAATCAGATAGTGATTGCAGAAGCCTGGATCCATCACAGTTGTTAACACCAACTGAGGTTTGCGGAATCTTTCCTTTCATCTCTCTTAGCTTGTCCTGAGACAGCAGTTTCCAAATTGATCCAAAGCAGCTATTGCTGGAATGACTATAAGGAATAGTTGAATAATGATGATTGGGCAGAATTCATTTATTATTCTTATTATTTTCTGCATGGTCATCTCTTTTCTATGGCTCACCAAGGTGTAAGGGAAAGATCTGACTCCTATTAAAAAAAGAAAAAAAAAATGCATTGATTTCTCTAGGCTCTTATGCAGGTTCTGTGCCCCATTTTAGTCATAACTTTGTTAGGGTCCTGACCACTGCATTATACAATACAAAAACAGTTTGAATGCTGAGAGCTGTAATAGTTGATTAACTGACAAGTGAATCCTCAGTTTTTACGTTCTTCAAAAATTTTGTACTACAGGGCTGGGAGCCATTCAAAGTTTCAGTGTTTTGCTGTTAATGAGAGCTTTTTACGGTTTTATGGTTGCATATACATAATGGTATGTGCCAAAGAAAATTATCAGCCTTGTTAGGGACTCTGAGTCCCATCTGTATTCTGCAGCACACAGCTCTCATTCTCTACTTTTCTTTTGTAGGAAAGTGTTTTAATTCCTGCTGGAATTCCTACTGTGAAATCACTTTTGGAGAAACAGAGGAACTGATACTGATGCAGACACTAATACATCTGCCTTGAGGCTATTCTTTGTTTTTCTTTTTTTTAGCACAGCCAGCCTAGCCCAGCAAAAGGAAATAAGATGATAGAAAAGGTAAATGGTTTCTCCATACTTTCCTTTTCATAAACAAACAAAACCTACCAAAGGATCAAACTCCTCCAAGTATCAGCATTTAAACTAGTCGCCAGCTATCTGGCATTAAAAACAAGTCTTCTTGTTGAGACTCAATTTCTTCAACCTTGTTTTGCAACCTCCAATACTAATTGGTGCTCAAGAAACATGGTGGACTAGCTGGCTTTTATATTCGTTTTCATCAGCAAAGCCTCTCTCTATCTTCAATAAATTATTTAATCCTTTGTGTGTATGGATGATCATTAATACTGATTATTACTAAGCCTCTACACAAACACACACACACACACACACGCACACATATACAAAATGTGCTATTGCTTTCATTTTACTTAATGGAGTTATAGAGTGATCTATTGAGACATGACACTGTGTGCATGTTGTAAATAATTCAAGAGTGAAAGAAGCTGCATGAGCCTTTAGAACAAATATTGCACGTCACCTAAAATCAGACAGACATTTGATTTCACTTCTTTAAAATTCCTCAGGTAGCAAGAGATATGACTGAGAAGTTTATATGACTGCTGAGCTAGAGCTAAAACATTTTCTCTCCCTCCCTCAAAGTCTGCTTCTCAGTGAAGTCTGAGACTGTAAAATATTTTACTTGCTAAATAGCATTAAATTTTTAAAAGTGTGATGATGCCTTAGTACCTTTGAGTTCAACAGGGAAATCATGAGGATTCACTCTAGCCAGATATTTTATCAAGGCAAGGAAAAGATTTTCAGCATTTTGGATTCTGTTCCAACGATTTCTGGTTGAGGCTTTTCCAACAGCCTGTAAGTAAGAAAAATAGCAGTTAGGCTACTCACCTGTTGTAAGTTAGCATCTGAACATCACTGGTGAGCGTGCCAATGCTCGGTGTCCGTTGGTCACGAGTAACTCAGTGTAATGCCCTCGACAAAGCTCTGAGTCAGGGGCACTGTCATGGGGACAGCAAAATGATCTGAATTTCATCTAACTCTACTCACATGAATTGGTTCACCTGCCTGTTCAAATGTGGAAAAAGTACCAGGCCCTGGACATGATTATTATTTTGTGTGCGTGACTTTTAAGTATTTTTTTTCTGGATGACCGTCTTGCTCAATGTCTTGACAATGAGCCAGAAGAGTTTTCTTTTCTTAGGGCTTAGTCCAGGGTGCATCACTAGGAAAAGAGTGGTATTTGTGCTTATTAGCTTCCTAACCACCACAAACTGCACAGCAGTGCAAATCCCGGAAGCTGGGCCTTGCTGCCTTCTCACCTCAAACAAGCGGTGCTACAGGATGTCTGCCACGGCAGCTGACACAGCCATGGCACCCGGCAGGGTAGGCTGTGCCAGGCACGGAGCAAAGGGAAAGCAGGAGGCAGCCTCGCTCTTGAAGCTTCTGATCTGTTCTGGGGAGACAAAAACAACTAAAACAAAGCTGTGCCCTTTCACTTGCTTTTCTTGGCAATGGCACGGCTAAGCCTCTGGAGGTTTTGTGGGTTGTTTTGCATATAATTAAAAATTCATTAATTAGGGTTAATTTAAAAACTGAAAACAAATTTTAAGGCTAGTTAAACCTTGTGGAATTCTTGCGTTTTTTTTAAAATTGATTTGTTAGAGTTTGGAAGGCTAACATAGGAAACCGTTCAGTTACACAATAGCTTGCTATGAAACATTCACCTCAATGATCTATTTCCAGCTTATCAACCATCTTGATAGGTTGGGCAGGAAAATTACAATAGATTTGCAACAGCAAGAACAAAATATTGCATAAAACACAGCCCCACCTCTCTTCTTTTCTTTTTCACAGTCAGTGCCAACATCATAACCAATTCTGTGAGACTCCATCAGTCCCGAGGCTAAGTTCAACTTTTTAAAATGATTGTGAAAGTGACAGCAGATCAGTTTTCTCCAGATAAACATTTATTTAGCTGTATTTTTATGCTATTATTGAAGATGTGTGTTCATAGAAAGAATTGTATAAATTATCTTTTTTCAAAAGCTGTGGAGTGAATACATTTTATGATGATTATTACAACCTGTTTGATGCCATGGTGCTCTGCCAGCCAGTTCTGGCTGTTCGCTTCCATGTGCTCCCAAGCCAGCTGGGTATGGATAGGATCTGCTCTTTGGGGTTTCCTGGTAGCAAGGTCTCAGCAGTGTCCCAAGCCTCAGTAAACCAGTTCCCTTATGCTCCTCTCACAGCTGACTGAGGTTGTGGGCTATGTGGATCTCTCATTTACCATCTGACCCTCTGTACAACCCTCCAGGAGAAAGGCACTCTCAATATTACATGGTCAAATCAGTGCTTCAGGCTTGTAGGATCTGGTCTGCCCTCCTTCACATCAAAGTTTTCCTAATGAGCAGTGGCAGCTGTTTAGCTGAACAGAAGTCTCTGAGCAGGAAGCTCCACCAGTAACGCTTCCATCTCCTTGTGGATCATTGCTTCAAGGAGAAAGACTTTGGAGGAACTGAAAGTCAGTAAAAAACTCAGTTGGTCCCAGGCAACACCAAGGGTGACTTTTTGAGCATGTTCTGGCACCTTTCCTGGGGGAGGCAGCTCTGGAGTGGGTCCTTTAGGCCACCCTGGCACCAACATGCAGGTGCTCAGCATGCAAGTCAGACCAGAGCTGCAAGTTTGCTAGAGGTGCATCCCACTCGACAGTCTACAATTACAATAGTGACCACTGATGGTAGTAATGATTCTTCTTTTAATCATCAAGACATTTTCCAGCACTAGGAAGGGGTTTTAGACATCTCCCAGGAAACTTCCTTTGCCCACAAGTGAAAAGACGATGGTCTTAAACATGATCTAAAAGGCTACAAAGAGCAAATAAAGCTCAAGTCTCCAATGCTTTGTTTCTGAATCTGTTCTGAACAGAACATTTTGAGTGGAATATTTAAACATATTAAGTGTTTCTGTGGTCAATTTGCTGATGCCTGAAGTGAATATGATATTCATTACAGAGGTTTACTTGAGTTTTCTTGCCCAGAACATAGTTGAAACATTGGATTTTTCTCTGTTACCTTCATTACAGGCAATACATAGTTCAGTAAAGCTAAGGCTGAGTAAAGTCACAGGGAAACATTTTATGATGTGAGCACAGGCAAAAGCCAAGAGTTGTTCCTTCCCATGCTTGAGAGAGGTAATTATGGTATTTCAGGATATATAGTGACAGATACACAAAGGTATGCTTTTATATTTATCCACAACTATAATTTAATACCCACTTCTGAGCAGAATGGCTCTGTGTATTCATTTGCATAATTGGAAGGGACTTGACATATCTAGCTGCATTTTCACTTCCAGTAAGGCTAATCTTCTTTTTCCCATAGTCTGATTAAACTTTGCAAGTATCTTGTACCACAACTCTCCAATGCTCACACTGCTATCACAAGGGAATTTTGATTTGTTTGAGGAAGCTGGTGTTGCTGACCCTTAACAATACCATTTCAATTGCCTGACTTTGCTGATAAGTAACTCCAGTGGTCATCTCCAAAGGGTGGTATTATCTCTTGTGTCAGAAAGGACTTCAGCTACTGAAAAGTTTGTACTTTTTTGTAGTTTTATTTTCTTGTCACATGCAAAAAGGTGGCCTATTGTCACTTAGAAGAAAGCAATATGGACAAACAGATGCTCAGCAACAGCTCAATTAATTATCTATTTTATAATTTCAAGTTACCCTAAAGCATGTCTCTGGTTTTACTGATAGATGACTTACTTTTCTGTTTAGCTGCTTCCTCACTCCATTGTTTCCATGGTAACACCTCTGAAACATTGCTTCTTTCTGAGGAGATGAAAGGTAAAGTGGCTGGAATATTTGAGTGTTTAAATATTAAATGAAAACACCAGAAAAATGGTGGAGTGAGTCAGACATTACAGGTAGGTGACACCCACAATATCTTCTAGTAAATTGGACTGTGGGGTAGCGCTACCTTTGCTGTTCTCCTCCTACAAGCTGAAAACAGCAGCCAGCTCTTAGGAGTTGTCCTGAACCTGGGCTATCCTGATGCTGAGAGGCAGCTGAGCACACTTATGACTAAGCCTGGCTGAAAAATCCTGTTGCTAACCTCTGCAAGGAGTTAGGAATAGCAAAGGAGTTAATTTGCAAGAGTGCTGTATTTATTATTTGCCAGTGACAAACATTTCTTGTTACAATTGGCAATAACCGCAAATTTTCTTGGTATTTTGCTGTAAAGTCTGTTAGGCAGTTAACATGGAAATACTGTAAAGAGCGTTCCTGCCAATGTTTGAAAATACGCCAACATTTGCTTTGACCGTGTCTTTTCACTAATGGTAACAAACGTCAATTATCTGGGTTTGGAGGGGGCTGTGCTGCAGATGTGGCCATTTTTGTAAACTTAAGGGGAACTTTTATGGAGGATTCTTAATGTGCTGCAGCTACACTTATGCCTCTCTCCTGCTACACCAACCCTTTCCAAATTCACAGTACAAGACTTGACGTTCAAAGTGGATGTAGTGGTGCTCATTTCCCCAGTCTAGTTTGTTTCATTCATCCTTCTGATCCACTTTGACTCAAGTTCCCTCCGTCTGCTCCCACCGATGACTGTGCCCAGATTACTTGCTTAGAACTATCTTTTTTTTGCGTACCAAAGCTCTCCCTTCCTTCCCTTAAATGCCTCCTTACACAAATACCTTTCTCCTTCCTGTTCTGAAACCGGGCTTCAAACCAGCCTTCTCTGTTCTCCCCCGTCTTGGCTGAACATAATGGGGAGCAAATTAACCCTCCTTTCTTATCTTTTCCACATGAGACAATATGAAACACAAATGAAATAAATGCCCTGAATTCCTCACACAAAACACTCCATTGAGCACTATTCCCACTCACTTGGTTTCTCTGACTGCCATTTCCTATAGACTATCATTTTACAGGATTTTATACACTGAATTTATCTTCCTAGGACAAGGTTGTTTTCTTCCTACTGTCTATAAAAGAACCTGATTTCTACTAACTTTACAGAAATAAATGGTAAGAATATTCTTCCCATTCTCTGATTAACAGTTACAATTCCTTTTAGCTTTAACATTATAGGTTTTCAATAGAATAAACTTTTGTTTTTTAAAATCTGTGGTCATATGAGGGGGAAAATTCCCAGAACTCCCCAAGCTCTGCTCACTAACCGTGTTAAAAAAAGATGCCAGCCAAAGTAGGAGGTGTAAATTTTCTTAACATTTTTCACCATCATTTTATTTTAAAAGCTTTGATAGGCAGTCAAACAGCAATTTCAGTATAAAAATGGGTATTAAGTTTCAGAACAAGCCCACTCAACATTAGGGAGAGTTGGTGTTGCCTCAGGAGAAGGGAATGAACAAGATGACCTTTCCAGGTTCCTTCAAGCATGTGTTCTACAAGTCACTGAATAAAAACAGTTCTCACCTTTCCAATATTGTTATTTCAAGGACATCAGTTGTCAGGACACACGTTCCTGTACTTGTATATACAGCGTTTGGAGTTTGCAGTTGGTTTTTTCCATAGTCACTAAGGATGAATATTTGCTCTTCTTCTCTTTCTAATCTAATGAGGGAAAGCAGCTGCCCTGTTGAATCTCTCCCAGCTGCCCCAACATGACTTTCACTGGACCTCTTTGGCCTTCAGGCTTTTAAGCACTGACAACATCTGAGGCTGGTTTTTTGTGAGAGAATTCTCCACAGCTTCCTCCTGTGTATTCATAAGATCACAGCAGCCTGTGGTTTGGGCTAAAAACACATAGCTGTTGAAAATTTTTCTCACCGTAATGAATCAATTTTTGCTTAGTTAATGATCCTTCTCATTCTGAGCGACTAGCAAAGGGTTTTGGAAAAAACTCCCAGTAGGTATGAGAGCTGAAGAAAAGTGTGGTTGACTGAGGTGTGTGAAGATGTCTCCTTAGTAGCTGTTTTGGACTTCACTTATTTCAGACATACCAAAACTTTCCAGAAAGAAAACAAATGGAGAGCATTTTATGGAACTGAATTTAGTTTCTTTATCTGGGAGTGGAATGAGATTATGAAGAGCAAACAAGTGTGTTGTATATTGATGGAAAAAAGGACTGTGATTAGTCCCAGTCCCTTGTGTTTAGCAGGATGTCAGCTAACCTCATTCCTCACAGTTAGGGGTAAGCACAGTCAAATTTCCCCAATCCTCCGGGACCAGGGCTTAGAATCAGTACTAAGTTTGAACTCGTGTGTAGATTTGAAAAGGAGAAAAGAATTCTGTTTACAGAGAGAGGAAGAAATGAAAAATTTGCACTGAGCCTAGAAGATCAAGAAGTGGGGAACGAAGTTGTATAGCAAACAAGAGGGAAAGCACAAGGGAAGCAGTGAAACAGGCAGAAGAGAAAGTGACTGTGAGAGCAGAAAGGAATAGAAAATCACTGGCAAAATGAAAACATAGTTAAATTAATTGTCACTGGAATTCACGGAAGACAGCAAACTTGAGAAACTGAGAGAGACAGTATGTGAAGGGGGGAGCACAATTTAACCCCCATTTCAGTATGGCTTTATGCACGTGCATGAGTTCCTCAAGTCTGGCAAGCACTTCATCAGATGCCTATATCCCTGAGAAATCTAAAGGGCATTAAACATAGATGCTGTGATGAATTTGGAGGGCTTAGATAATATTGATTTAAGGGGGCAAAAATTGAGGTCTTTCTAACAAAATCCCTTTTTTAGCTAGATGTTGATTGAAACCTTATGAACATAAGAACATTGAATACCACTGATAGGCATAATGTCTCTCATTCTGTCTAGCAAGAAGACATTTTGGTGGTCTTGGAGAAATGAATAGAGCCAATGTACCTAAACTAAAATGTGTTAACAGCACATGTGGGAGATCAAGAGTCAACTGATCTTATTTTCTTGCAGTTTAAAGATGACATCAAGTGTAAAGATGTGGCTGGTACCATTTGTTCTTACTGTACGGCAGGAAGATTATTTACATCAGCTTGACCTCCTTCCTGGGCATATGTGAGGTTGTTCACAGCACGAAGGGTATGAGGAACTCTTGCTTGTAGCACCTCTGCACACTGTGGGAGAATCCCATTATTTTCGAGTGACTGTTGTCACAAGTAGGGTCTTGGTGAGCGTGTGGCTCCTAGCTAAGTGCTGAAGGTGGGGTGTAATCACAGATGCTTCTCAGAAATACAAAGCAGCATTACCCAAGATTATTAAAGAGAAATCAGCAGTAGGAAAATTGCGTGACATAAAACACAAGGGAGGAGTTGGGTAAGTTAAAGGAAAATGTGGTTCCATATTACAGCGTGAGACTGACTTCTTCATAGCATTTAAATTTTGGTTCACAGTTCAGTTATTTACAGCCTTGGAAGCAAAACAAAGGTCTGAGTTAAACTACAGAAATAACCCTTTATTAAAGAATACTTCTGCCTTTGAAGCATGCAAAAGTGTTATGTGATAACACAAGTGGCAGCTCTCCACTAGAACTGGGAGGTAAAATTCTGAGAATGCATAGAAAGACATGGAGGATCTTAGCACAAGGATGAGTCCTGGGTACTACAGCTGGAGCTCCTCTGTAATATAGTGGTCCCAGTTCAGGGCTTACCCATCACAGAGGCTCTGGCTGAACCCTCAGTGCTGATGCCAACAAGGGATCTGTTTACTAAATTTCAAGTATGGTTCAGTAAAACACCTTTCACCAGTGCTTAAAGAACCATCTGGGTATATATATATACATTGAAGGAGGGAGGGTGGCTGGAGTTACAGTTCAACACTTGAATATTGATTTGCTTTCTGCAAGCTTGTATTGCCAAGTCATGTTTGTGTGTCCTCCTTTGCCAGAGACTAGGTCCTAACTAAACACAGGATTGCTTCTTCCTTGACAGTCAGGTAATTATGGACAGTGCCAAGCTAAGGTTCTCTCCACGAGTCCCTCATATGAACCACTGGGGCCAAATAGCAAAGGCAGGATCCCAGTGTCTTTTCAAACTAATGCGTTTCCTCTCAGTTAAATTTTTATGGCTTATGGGAGATTTTGGGGTCTTTTTTTAAGGGAACGTTGTTGGCTTTTCTTTGATTTTATCTCTTGACCTCACAGACAGGACAGAGGGGTCGATACTGGGATGCCACTTGTATAAGTTAGAAAAGCTAGACTTGAAAAGGCTCCTAGGGCTGGTTGGGTACCTGTCACAAACAATCACCTTCTAATCATCCAGGCTTCTCAGCTGATGCATTCCCAGCTCTTCTTGCCAGAACAGTCTTCATGGCCAACTAAAAGGGCCTCAGCCTCCAGAAACCCTGCCATGCTGCTGCTTTTTCTGCTCCTTTTAGGGGGTGCCACAGAAAATTAATCCAAACATACTTCTCCTTCAGCTCTCAGCAGCATCAATATTTTCTTCCCAGATGAGCTGCTTTCATGGATCTCCTGTGAGACACTTCCCTAATTCAAAGCCTTTTGGCTGTTTCTCAGTTCAAGATACTAATTGTGCTTGAGATGAAAAACAAGCACATTTGGCAGTGCTAGATGAAACTAACATTAGTATGTGCTTCTAGTGAGACATTTTGGCGTGGGACATACACAAAAGTTAAAATATCACAATGATAAACACAGCAGTAAGAAAGAAGATTTGTTTCTTCTGTTTGGCTTAAAGACAAGTGCTATTTAATATTTTCTTCCTCTACACTTTGTTCTGATGATATTTCCCAAATACCTTTAATTTTCAAAATGTAATTCTTTCAGCATTCCTAGACCTAGTCTGGAAAACATTTTGTTCTGATTATACTGGAAACAGAACATCTGAGGAATCACCAAACCACTCACTGTGAAAGCATCACTCAGAAAACCATGTGTGTCTTACTCTTTTTTTTTTTTTTTTTGAGACTATTAATGGAAGGCCTCACTGAATTTATATACAGTTGTTCTGGTTGCAGTAAGAGATAGCAATAATTTAAAATTTAAAAAATAAATGCAAATTTCTCTAATGTCACCCTATGCAGAAAGCATTTGCTTCTTTTTTGCCTTCAACACTGTATCACTGTACCCTCACACACAGCATGGATGTCTTAAATCAGATGTAAGTGTTGGGACATCATTCCAGTAACAACCTCCATGGGAATGGCTCAAATGTATTCAAATAGACTCTCCTGGTGAGAGGTAACTGGAGCTGAAATCTGCAGTGCACCTCTTCCCTTTGAGACATCCTACACAAAGAGTTACCTGACACATTTTAAAAAAAAAACCCTACAAAATAAAAGTGATTCGGAATTCTTTTCTGAAAGTTTAGTATTCAAGAACAATTTTGAGGCTGCCCTGTGATCACCAGACTGATTAAAAATCAGAAGCTTGTATGATTAGGAGATTAGTACTGTCTGAACTTTGATCTGCCTCATTTGTGTACACAGGAAAGGGAGAGACACACACCATCATACTGAGAACTGCTTTCATGGATAGCAGATTTCTCCTCTGTAAGGGATTCACGAAAGAACCCTTCACTGTTTTGGTTTTTGTTTCTTGCTTTCAGTGGTTCACAGGGAAGGCCTCAAGGTTTCTATAGTCACTAACTGTTAACTCCAAACCAGACAACTTTATAACAGCCAAAAAAAGGGAAAAAAACTGTATGTCAAAACAGGCAATATTATAATTGCATTCCTGTTACTAACCATGTGCTTTGGTTTGATCCATGTGATGTTCATAGGATCCGACAGAATTAATGAAAATCCCTCACATGTGAAACTCAGGACCTCTAACAATGGTTCACTTCCACGGTCTTTGTGTAAACAACACATTGACACAAATACTGGGTATCTGTGAGTGACAGCCTCAACTCCAGAAACAAACTTACCTAAATTGTGGCAAACTTATCATTGCATGTCTTAATAGCAGCACCTCTTCAGAGCAGGAGTGCCGTGGCTTTGAAAATGTCTTCAGTGCAAAGAGTAAATAAGTGAATAAACACAGTAAACATAAAAATCACAAGTAACATTCACCAGGTGCAGGAATAGACCCAACCATTAGAACAGCCTCTTTTAAGCCATGGCCCTTATAAGTGAAGAATGGTCAGGCATTGGAACAAGTTGCCCTGGGAAGTGGTGGAATCACCAACCCTGGAAGTGTTCAAAAAATGTGTAGATGTGGCACTTGGGTACATGGTTTAGTGGTGAATGTGTCAGTGCTGGGTTAATGGTTGAACTTGATGATCTTACAACCTTAATGATTCTATTATTCTAAGCAGATTATAAACTTATTTTACTGAAACCCCAAAAAATCTCTGCAATCCCCTCCAGTGTCACCACCCTTCCATTGCTAGATAAAATCTTCATACAGAAAACTACAGTCTCGTCAGCACTGCAACTCTCATTAAACAGAGAAGAAGGGGGTGGCAGACTAATATTTGCATTGCCACTTTGAATGGAAGGGGAGGCTTTAGTCCCAGAAAAGAGGTGATGAAAAGCCACATGAAGAATTAGCTCCCATCTATTATGACAGCTGACCGGGTATAAAGTGGCATCTCTACTGACATGGCCAACCAACACCTTCACTGGAGCTTAAAGGTCTCCGATGAAAAAAACCAAGTTCACTATAAATAAAGGTGCTGATCTAAAGACCTTCAGTTGCCTTTATCCAGCTTCAATTGCCTCCGTGTCTGATTAGCCTGTAAGTTCTTTTGGTCACGGATGGCTTTCACCATTCTGGGTTCAACTCTGAGATTTCCTATCTGGCCATGGAGAGAAATCAAGGGACATAACCTGATTTATAATCCTCTCTACTACCTTTTTTTGTAGTACGCAAGAACTCTCAGTTACTTTTCTTCTCTCAGCAGCAATAAAGGGAATGAAAGAGAGGAGACTGGAGCATGTCCCAGTGCCATTCTTCTGACATGCAGCTTTAATGTAAATCAGAAAGTCGAAAGCCCATCAGAGCCTAAGTGCCTGTGGAGCTTGGACAGTTAAGACACACAAATTTCTGTAGCTACATGCATGTAAACAAGAAACAAGATTAACACAACTGCTTCTCTTTGGTCCCCCAGCTTGAGTAATGCTTTTTGCACTTGAGACAACTGGCAGTCTTCAGCATGAATCCAGAGCAATTTCACATGTGGTGTGTACGAGAGCATCCTGAGCATTGTGCTGCTGCATCTTACTATAGTGGATAGAATTCACAAGCAAAACTAAAAAACACTTTTGAACAATGATGGGAAAACAGAGGATTGGCGATTTTTTTTTTTGTGATGATTGTTTATGTAGGCTATTTGTATTATAATTATGACACCATGAGAAACAATGCCAGATATGTGCTGTATTTTCTGAAGAATATAGACAATGATCCAGAGGGAATCACCTGAAAGGCCTTCTGTCGTAAACCAAATGCTATATCGAAAAGAAGGTCAGATGAGTTAATCCCGTTTTGTCTACATGTGCTTCTACACATGCACAGCGTTTCTGGGAGGAATACAGAACCAATGCGTGTGCTGTAGGTGGAAGTTACCACCACTCGTTGGCTAACAGTAACCACTTAATGTAAACATAAAATTTTAGTTAAAAAAAGAAATGAAATCGCGGTGGCACAGCCTGGAACTAACCACCGTTTAACAAAGTGGGTCATTTGTCACCTTGAACACCACGCGTTCGCTGCAGTGCAAACTGCACGCAGAAGCGCCATTCTCCCCATGGAAGCCCATCTTGAAACGCATCTCCTAGAGACAGGTGGAAGAGCCCCGAGCCATCAGTGCTCCCCGGCAGCCCCGGGGCGCTGCTCGCGTTCCTGCCCGCTCCAGCCCCTCAGGGGCCCCGGCCCCGGCCCACACTTCGGCACCGGCACCTGCCCCTGCCCGCTGCCCTCCGCGCAGGGACGCCAAGCGCGACACCGAGAGCGGGTGATTCCTGCGCCGTTTAGGGGAAAGGATTAATTTCACCAGTTAATTCCTTCCCCCCGGCCCGGCGGTGGGGGAGGGCACATGCGCGTTGCCATGGGTGCCGGAGGAGCACCCAGAAAGTTGCGGGAGAGGGGCGGGGAGAAGGGGCTGAGCCGCCCGCCGGGGCACAGTGCCCTCCCGGCGCCGCGCTGAAAGCCCGTGGGCAGCTGCTCTCGCCGCGNCTGGGCATCGGCTTCTCTTCGCGCTGCAGCCCGACCGATATGGAGCCGTCCGCGGGAAGCCGCCGAGAGTAATCCCCGCGTTCCCACCGACCCACTGGCCGCCCCCTCGGCGCCCGCGCTCGCTCCGATGGAGCTGGAGGAGACGCCGCTCGCCACCCCAAAGACCATGCTGCTTAGGCTGAGGAAAGTTCGCAAGAGGCGGGAGATGCTGCTGCAGCAGCTGGGCTTCATCTGCGCCATCCTCT